>BQNB010073575.1:0-32072 GCA_026074375.1 Tanacetum coccineum
TGAAGAGTTTCATATGATTTTAAATAATATTTAGAGCATGTATGTACCTCAGAGTCTGAACTTGATGAACTTGATGAACCTTGAGATGTATAAGCTATTAGAGCAAAGTTTGTGGGGCCTTCTTCAGCCTAGAAGCTCCAATCATAACCACCTATCCTATCTTGAACAACCAACGTATTAGCCGGAGTCTCTACTAGTACAACCCTTCTTGTATTATCTCCATTTCTATTCCCCTGATTCTTTGGTGCCCTGCATTCTCTAGCAAATTGACCTCTCATGTGGCAGTTGTAACATTCAACCTTTGTCTTATCAAAGCCAACAGTTTCCTTGCCATTGAAATTTAGATTCCTTCCTATTTTCTTTATGAATCTTTTCACCCTCATGGTAAGCATGGTTACCTGCCATTTGAGATCCATTTCTTCAAGATCATCAGTATCAATCTGCTCCAGATCTTCATTGTCTAACTGTGGACTATTAGATTGATTAGCAAAGAAGGAAAACATGACATCATCAGCATAGGTTGAGGCAAAAGCTTGTCCCTATGAACTAGCAGCAGAATCATCATGAGCAGTATTAACTGCTTCATTAGTACTGCTAGAGTTATCTAAGGAAATAAAGGCCACATTCTGAGAATTTAAGCTTGAATTTGATTGGCCTTTGATCTCAAATTCATACACCTTCAGATTATTGTACACATCATCCATGCTCAATGTGTCTAGATCTGATTTTTTTCTCATGATTAAAGCAATATTGTTCCAAGCTGATGGTAAACTTCTCAACAACTTCAGATTTGCATCCTCTTGAGAGATAACTTCACCATGAATTTCAAGTTGACTAATGAGCTTTTGAAACCTGTCATAGGTTTTATCCAGTCCTTCTTGATTTGTTGCAGCAAAGTTTTCATAATTCTGCTTGAGAATGGTCTTCTGCATCTTCTTTGATTCCTTGTTCCCTCCAAACCTATTCTTGATAGCTTTCCATAAGTACTTTGCATCCTTTCAGGCATGAAACTTCAGTAGGTACTCATCAGGAATGGCTAGCATAAGAATGCTTTTTGCTTTTAGTTTATTTTTCCTTGCTAGCTTTTGTTCAGCAGTTTTAGGAGGAATAGGACCTTCAGCACCAATACTAACTGATGTAACTGGTGCAACTGAATCACCATTTACTATCACCTCCCAAAGGGCATGATCGGTGAAAGTAAGGTATTGTTCCATCCTCATGCTCCATAGATCATACTCCCTAGTTTTGAGTACTGGAAGTTTTAGTGCAGACACTGTATGGATAGTTTCTGATTGTGACTTCATCTTTTCTTTGAATAATAAAGCTTGAGTAGAGTTAGAGTTCTTTTATTCAAAGTTTCTCAACAAGGTCTGATACCAATTGTTGATCCCTTTAGAACAGATCTTAATTAGCTTGTTAAAGCTTAGTTGTGTTGGATAGATCCAAGACAACTATGGTAGAAACTAAGATTGAGAATATCACAAACTATGCGGAATCTAGTTTGCAATACTAAGAAGAACAATAAAACAGTAAACAAGATTTTACTAAACTTTTAGCCTCAATATATAACGATCACTCTAAATAGTGATAGGGTTACAAAATAACCTTGAAGCTACTAACTATGAGATATGAATACTAGCTATGATAACTATATGAAACTTGTTATCTAGATCTATGCCGTAGGGTTCCTTTTATACACCAAGGAACCCTAATGGGCTTACAAAACGCGTATACTAATCAATGCATATCTATTCCTAATATATCTCATGCATATCACTTTAGCAGTACTAACTATATAACTAACAGTACTAACTATTATAACTAACAGTACTAATAAGCTAACAGTACTAACACTTTGTACTGGCAGCACTAACTATTACATTAGCAGTACTAATGACTTAGACTATTTTCACTAATCTTCACCAGCAATAGTTTCTTCAACCAGTAGTAGAAACTCTTATACCCAGCAGTAGAAACTTAAGAAAACTTTATTCCTAACAATCCTCCCCTAAACTTGATATTCATCTTGTTAATCATTAAGTTTCTTCATTATCAGCATCTTGATCACTAAGAGGATGTATCCAAACACTTCATTTCTTGTTGACATGCTTTGTCATGAAATTTAGGAATTGATAACACATTTCATTCCTATAGTCAGATTGAAGTTTCTTGTTGAGCATCTTTGTGATTGTTGTAGGTGTAAGAGGATACTGTTTATCTACCAGCATAAAGACATGCATGTTCTGAAATCTCACAAAATGCACTCCACATGAAGTGAATAGCTTCTGCTTTCTCTTATGGTCTTAAACTGTATCAGCAACTCCCTTATCCATTGCATTTTCATCCTCTATCAGTGCTTCCATGAGAGCATAGTACAATCGATGATTAGCAGATTTTGGTTGAAAGACTTGTTTGCATGCATGGTCTGGTAGAGAGCGCTTTTCTGATCATATTCATTAAGAGCTGCCTGGTCTGTAGACTTGATGCTAAACTTCGGCGTCTATTTCTTCTCAGCTTGTTCCCTCTTGATTTTTAGAATCTCTGAAGCACTCTTCTCGGATCCTTGTTCTAGATCAACTGTTGGTGTCTGTTTCTTGGGTAACTCAGGAATTTACTACAGAGAATATTTCTGAATAAGATCTGCTGTGTTTTTCTTTTGTTCCTTTTGAAAGACATCCCTAACATTGGATCAAAGATAATTATCTACAACAGATGGAACTTGTGTCTTAAGAGCAGCAAGAGCTTTAATAGAGTGATCTATTTTCTTAAGATCAGACACATCTTTTTCTAATTTAGCAACTCTTAGCTGAATAGCAGAGAGTGCATTGGATTTAGAAATGGAAGTGGTGATGATTGGAGCATTAGTTGTAATCGTTGGTGTGGGATTCGGTGTTGTTGTTTGTTGAGGTACAGATGGTGTGGTAGAGACAGATGGATGAGGTAAAGTTGTTACAATAGCTTTTGAAGGATATTCTTGTACTGGTGTGAAAACCGAAGGCTCAGAAATCACAAACACTAATACACTAAGCATGGATAGAGACTGGGTATGTGGAACTTCAGACTGGATCTTAACTTCCAATAATGAGTTAATCTTTGCATTTGTTGTATCCTTAACAGTACTAACCAAAGAAGAATCAGAAGAAAGTTTAAGGAATTGATCACCAAAACCTGAAGATACAGATAAGCTATAGTTTGTTGGAGGGAGTTCAGCCTTCTTGGCATCATCCTTTACTTATGAAGTCTTTTCAGCATATGCCTTTGCTGCATCAGTAACTTCTTCATCACCTTTATTAGAATCATCAACTTCAACATTAATCATCTCTTCATCCTCATCCTCATCCTTGTGTACACGAATCTTATACTTATAGATATCATTTTCTTCAGATTCAGTTTCATCATCTTCATCGTCAGCATCACCTTCTTTGTCATCCTTCTCTTCGTCATCAAGTTTGTCTTCTTCAGAGTATTCACTTTCTTGTTCTGATCCCCACTCAAGAATAACATTTTCTTCAGTTATATCCTTTTCCTCAGCGGGAACCCCTGGTTTAGTACCAGTTCCCTCACTTGAGGTAGCAGAGATGACTGTGGACTCATCGGGAACCCCTGGTATTGTACTAGTTCCTTCACTTGAGCCTCTAGTACCTGGATGTCTCTTGCTTGTCTTCTTGCTTTCTTTAAGGGCTTGCATAATGTCTGCAACCTCTTGTTCTGGAGTAAGAGATGGAACACCCTTGAGATTTTTAGGAGGATCAGAAGTCACTTTGCCTGATTTTCTTCTTTAAGTAAGCTCGAGGACATATTCTGTCACAATCCTTGCATGAGTAGCATGGACTTGTCTTGCTGCTTCTGCTTCTTCAGCTTCAGTTTTGCTGATAGATTTGCCTAACTCCAAAGCAGTGTCAGGATCATCAAAAATAATGTTGTCATCAGCAGATAGTGTGACTTTCTTCTTGACTCTTCTTTTACTAGAAGTCTTTCTCTTAACTGGTTCAGGTTCAGGTTCAGACTCTTCAGATACATCAACAGTTTCCTGAGAGTCATCAGCAGTCTTCTTTCTTTGTGAACCTTTGCCTCCGCTCTTCTTAGGGGGAATCTGACCAGTAGAATACTTGATGAACATCTGATAGGATTCAAATTGTTTGATTGCTTCTGTCCGCATAGTCTTAGGAATGGAAAGTCCATATTCCTGATAATCTTCACCTATTCTGACAAACTTTAATCTACATACAATACCATTATCTTTGATTGTATGATAGTGTTAAAACTTGAGGTTTAAGAGAGAGTTGTGTTGCTTGAGAAAGTGATTGATGATGACCTTGGTGAATCAGGGAAATGGCATGTTTTCACGTCTTGATCTCTTCTCCTTCCTGTGATCAATCTGGTAAGCAAGATCTTCCCAAATCAACTCAGGATAGTTGACATTCTCTCTGTAGAACATGACCCATAGTATGTCAATTCTAAACTTACGTAGTTTGTCACTACTTCCTGTCTTTCTAGAGAGACACTTATTGATTATTGTTGCCAGAGTTCTCCACGGCTGATGCATGTGATCTACAAACATGTTGGTGTGCTTGTACATTGGACCTTTGTAACCCAGCTTGATGAGAAAAGTATGGTTTTGTCTTAAAAATCAAACACATCCCTTGTGAGGTGCTCTGTTATGTGTCTATGCCTGAAAAGTTATCTAAACCAGTAAACACTTGTTAAATCCAAATTTTCTCCACGTCACCATAAATGATCTTGTTTTTCTGTAGATGTATCAAATCACTTAACAAATAAACAAGATACGAAAGTTGAGAGAGAGAAAGGAGGGTTGTAGCACTTAGAGAGAGAAAGGAAAGGAAAATGTATTATGTGAGAACCAAATGAACAACCAACCCTCTCCAAGGTGTGGAGAGGGGTATTTATACCAATTGCATGGCCGATCACATAAGGATGACTTATGTAGACCCGGTTAGCTTGGTAAGTTTCCAAATATTATGCTACGAGCTATACTATTACACTTTTAGAAGTGACCGAGTCTTTTCTTGATTTCTAACATTTTCTCGCTTTAATTGCTTGAGGGCAAGAAACCATCTAAAGTGTGGAGGATTTCGATAAGCCTTAATTATACCGGTTATTTGGCGGCGTTATTTTATATATATTTATAATTCTCATGAACTATCGATACTTAATAGCATGGTATTATATACAGGTTCACCTTGAAGTTCATCCCAGCTCAAAAAGAACAAATGTTCAAGTGTTATACTTATTGGAAAGGAAGATAGAAGAAAAGAATGGACAAAAGCTAAAAGACCTCAAGTTACGCCGCTATTTCCCTCTGTGCGCCGCACTTCATACCGAGTCCAAGAATTAAATGAAGATCGCATTTACTCACCAAGTACGCCGCACAATTTCTTTTGTGCGCCGCACATCCAAGCAGCATTTATGATTTTCCCACCGACTTAACTAAAGTACACCGCACAAATATATTTGTGCGTTGCACTTTGACCCCCACTCAGCCTATAAATAGAGGACGAATTTCAAGCCAAATCATTCATCTCTTCATCAAATCCATATCTCAAAATCATTCCATCCTCAGTCTATCTCATCCGCTCATCTATTATTTCACTTCACAAACACTTGAAGTTGAAGATTAAAGATCAAACCACGAAGAACGAAGAAGAACTTCATAGAATTTAGAAGAAGTAAAGATTGTACTAAGATTCTATACTTGTATCGGGTAGAGTTTGATCTATATTCTTACCCGGATATAGTATGTTTCTTGTTTATCTACTTAATTTTGTTATGAACTTCATAGCCATGAGAGGCTAAATCTCTCATGACTACTCGATGAAAATAATATAATGAATAAGCATTTGGTATAATTACGATCTTGTTAATCTTAAACTTATGTTAATATCCTATCATGTCCAATCTTATCAACTTTGATTATATACTCACACCGGTATAGGTCAAAAGACCCGTGGTGAACTATATAGTTTTAAAGATTTGTCTACGATCTTTATCGTTTGTGACGGGATCCACTGTTACGTTATTTGATAAACAAAATAGATTTGATATAATAGTAACTGGATTATTTGAGTGACACATTTGATCGAGTTAACTAAATATAAGTCTTAAGTTAAACAAGTTAATTTGTGAAAATGTTTTCTGACGAGAAAACCCTTTTTATAAATTAAAGTCCTAAGTTTGAGATCGTAACTATCACTATTGCTTATGAGTTATATGAAATTATCCGAATAGTCATTTTTCTCATTATTGAATTCAGTTCGGTTTACTTTAAATCTGTTAAACTTTATTTTTCATCGGTTTATTCGAACACTACGCAAATCCCTATGGACGACCTGGTCTTACCTAAAAAGATTATACTACATACGTGGGTTATACTTTTACCCGTGTGTTTCCATCTCATCAGAAAACGTTTTTACAAATTAACTTGTTTAACTTAAGACTTATATTTAGTTGACTCAATCAAATGTGTCACTCAAATAATCCAGTTACTATTATATCAAATCTATTTTGTTTATCAAATAACGTAAGTGGATTTCTCGTTTCAAAACGAGAAAGACCAAAGACAAATCTTTAAACTATATAGATCACAACAGGTCTTTCAACCTATACCGGTGTGAGTATATAATCAAAGTTGATAAGATTGGACACGATAGGATTTTAACATAAGCGTAAGATTAACAAGATTGTAATTATACCAAATGCTTATTCATTATATTATTTTCACCGAGTAGTCATGAGAGATTTAGTCATAACAAAATTAAGTAGATAAAAACAAGAAAATACTTGTGTCCAGGTTAGATATTGGGGTTCAAACTCTTCCGTTAACAAGTATAGAATTTTAGTACAATCTTTACTTCTTCTAAATTCTATGATGTTCTTCTTCGTTCTTCGTGGTTTGATCTTTAATCTTCAACTTTAAGTGTTTGTGAAGTAAAACATAATAGATGAGAGGATTGGAGATGATTGAGGATGGAATGATTTTGAGATATGAAAAAGTGTGTGAAATTCGTCTCTATTTATAGGCTAAATTTGGGGTCAAAGTGCGGCGCACAAGAAATATTATGTTGCATACTTGAGGTGTTAATGTGGGTTGCATTTATATTTTTCTTCTTAACTTCGACAGGAAGTGCGACGCACAAAGAAGTTTGTGCGGCTTACTTGGTGAGTTAATGCAGACTTCATTTAATTATCTTTAATTCTTTGACTTGATAAGAAGTGCGGCGTACAAAGGATTTGTGCGGCATAATTATGGTCTTTTTCAGCTTTGGTCATTTCTTTTCTTCTATCTTGCTTTCCAATAACTATAAATACTTGAACTTTGTTCTTTTTGAGCTCGGGACGACTTCAAGTGAACCTGCACATAATTCATGCTATTAAGTATCGAGAGTTCACGAGAAATGATAAAATATATATAAATAACGCCACCGAAAACATGTATAATTAAGGCGTTATCAAATCCCTCCACACTTAGCAGTTGCTTGCCCTCAAGCAATTAAAGCTAGAAAAACAAGATCATTTATAGTGACGTGGAGAAAATTTGGATTTAACAAGGGTTTATTGGTTTAGATAACTTTTCAGGCATAGACACATAACATAGCACTTCACAAAGGAATGTGTTTGATTTTTAATTCACTCGAGCCACTCAGATAGGGTTTATAATTGTGAAGACACTCAGATGTGCAGACATAATCTAGATAGCTACCATAGGCTTCAGCAAGACACAAAAACATGACCGATGGGGCGTGAGCACCAGACAAAATCTCAAAGGGAGCATAACTTGATACTGATGAGGGTAAATTGCATATACTGATCTCTTGTGCCAAAACTTAAGCCTTAAACTTTAAACTTTTAATTTTTTTTACACCCAAGGCTGGCACGAAACTTCTTTCTTTCAACTTTGATTTCTTCAGCAGAATAGCACTAAAAGGGAGTGCTGCAGTTACAGGAGCTTACAGTATTTAAGAACAGGAACTTGTGGGATTAAAAACTTATGATTAATCAAGCTTCGATCTAGTAAATGATGATCAAGCACAAGTTCTAGAGCTTCTAATTTACCTACTCTCTTAAATATAACTATCAACCAATATCACTGTTCCAAAAAAGGCGACAAATTACAAATACACAACCGTAACGACGAATGAGACACTTGCAATTGCATTCAAACCTTAACTCGAACAGGATAAAGGCATGAATTATCTTAGGTACCAAAGGTAGATACCCGAATTTATAAGGCTTAGAATTCTCACAATTTAGTGGACTGGGTTGTGCTGGCTATAATGTTAATCCGGTTAGATTTGCCTTACTAAGAACAATTTTTATTTTTAAAGCATAATTTTTTCATAATAATATCAGTTAAAAAAAATTTTGCAGGGCAAACAAGGAGAGATATGATTAATTTTTCCTATTGGCTCTCCTTCACACTTAAGTTGAACATTGCCCTCAATGTGATAATTGATAACTAGAGAATAGGGAAAATTAAAGGAAAACGATACTTCCCGGGCATAGAGATGTATAGCTGCGCGAGAGCTATCCTTGAGCATACTTCATAATTTTCCATAATTTGAGCTATATTACCTGCATAAAAGTAAATAAACAAAAACACACAAAAGGAAAATATTTCTGGAGTTGTTTTTTTAGAAAAATAAAGGTTATGAATGGAGGAATGGAGGAGGGACTCCTACACACTTAAGTAAAGCATGGGTTGCCTCCCGAGAAGCGATTAATTTTTAAGAGAGTCTTCAGCTAGACTCCTGTTTCTGGAGTTCATTCTTTCAGAAAGAAGGGAGTGATTGCTTCCCTTTGGTCATTATAATCTTCTTCTTCATGATATAGTTTGAGTCGATGGCTATTAACAATAAATATTTTTCCATCTTTTCCATATAGTTCAACATATCCAGATATTGGTTCTTGCCTTGTACAGTCGAGAGTTTTCATAGGCTTGATGTCTAAGTTCGTCTAATTTGTCTAACTGAAACATTCTTTTCTCACCAGCAGCGATAAGATCAAGATTGCAATTCTTAAGTGCCCAGTATGCACGGTGTTCGATTTCAAATGGTAGATGGCAATTTTTTCCATATACGAGTTTGTAGGGTGTGGTACCGGTAGGTGTTTTGTAAGCAGTACGAAAAGCCCACAGAGTGTCATCAAGTTTTCTTGACCAAATAGCAGGATTGTCTTTAACAGTCTTTTCAATAATTCTTTTGAGGGCTCTGTTAGTGTTTTCAACTTGACCACTTGTTTGAGGGTGGTATGATGTAGAGAAACGGTGATTAACTCCATATCTTTTCATAGTCTTTTCCATTATCTTGTTACAGAAGTGAGTACCTCGGTCGCTTATTAGAGCTTTGGGCATTCCGAATTGGCAGAATAGTTTCTTTAGAAAAGTAATAACAACTCGGGCATCATTGGTTGGTAAATCTTGAGCTTCGGCCCATTTAGATACATAATCGACAGCAACAAGAATGTATTCAAACTTATGTGATTTTGGGAATGGTCCCAAAAAGTCGATACCCCAAATATTAAAAATTTTACACACTTGAATGTTGTTTAAGGGAATCTCATTACGTTTTGATATATTTCCCGTCTTTTGGCATGCTTCGCAAAGGTAAACTAGAGTATGAGCTTCCTTTATGATTGTCGGCCAGCAAAATCCTGAATCTAGGACCTTTTTAGCGGTTATGTTTGGTCCATAATATCCACCGGTTAGTTCGTGGTGACATTGAACTAAAATGGTTCGGGTTTTTGGTCCAGATACACAATGTCTGATCAAACCGTCAGAACATACTTTGAAAAGGTAGGGTTCCTGCTAGAAGTAGTGTTTGAGGTCAGAGAAGAATTTGTTCTTTATAATATCACCCACCAAATAGTTTGCAAAGTCTGCAAACCATGGTTCATTTTTGGTGTTAATTTCCATAAGCGTTTCTCCCAGAAAGTTGTCGTCAACCTCACTGTCATCACTTGACTCGTTATTGTCCATCCTAGATAAGTGATCGACAGCAACATTTTCTGTACCTTTTTTATCATTGATTTCTATATTGAATTCTTGTAGAAGCAGGATCCATCGAATAAGACGTGGTTTTGTGTCTTATTTTTTAAACAGGTGTTTAAGGGCTGAGTGATCAGTGTGAACAATAGTTTTTGATAGTATAAGATAGGATCTAAATTTGTCAAATACAAAATCTACAGCCATAAGTTCTTTCTCAGTTACGGTGTATTTTTGTTGAGTTGGGTTGAGAGTTTTGCTTGCGAAGTAGATTGAGTGAAAGTTTTTACCATCTTTTTGACCTAAGACGGCTCTGATTGCAAAATCACTTGCATCATACATAAGTTTAAACGAAAGATTCCAGTTTGGGCTTACGATCACAAGAGCACATGTGAGTTTTTCTTTTAATAATTCGAATGCTTTTTGACATTCATCATTGAATTCGACCAGAGTATCTTTTTCAAACAGCTTAGTTATAGGTCGGGCAATTTTTGAGAAATCTTTTATAAATCTTCGGTAAAAACCGGCATGTCCTAAAAAACTTCTAACACCTTTGATGTTAGTAGGGGTGGAAGTTTTGAGATTACGTCGATTTTTGCTTTGTCGATTTCAAGTCCTGCGCCGGACACCTTGTGTCCAAGCACAATTTCTTCTTTGACCATAAAGTGACATTTTTCCTAATTAAGGACAAGATGAGCATCTTTAAAATGCTGGAGCATTTTATCGAGGTTGCTTAGGCACTTGTCAAAAGAGTTTCCAAAGACAGAGAAATCGTCCATGAATACTTCGACGAATTCTTCAATCATATCATGAAAGATTGTCAGCATGCACCTTTGAAATGTAGCTGAAGCATTACATAAACCGAAAGGCATTCGCCTATAAGCGTATAAACCGAAAGTACATATGAATGTTGTTTTTTCTTGATCATTAGGATCGATAAGAATTTAAAAATATCCAGAAAAACCATCGAGGAAACAGAAATATTTATTTCCTGCGAGTCTTTCTAACATTTGATCCATAGACGGCAAAGGAAAATGATCTTTTGCCGTTGCTTCATTGAGTTTACGATAATCGATGCATACTCGCCAACCCGTAATGATTTTTGTTGGGACAAGTTCAGCATTTTCGTTTGTAACTATTGTAATACTGTCTTTCTTTGGTATACAAAGAATAGGACTAACCCAAGGACTATCGGCAATTGGATAAATTATACCGGTATTCAAGAGTTTCATAATTTATTTTTTAACAACTTCTTGCATATTTTGATTTAACCTTCTTTGTTTTTGGACAACAGTTTTTTTCTTTCTTATGAACTTCTTGCATATTTGGATTTAACCTTCGCTGTTTTTGGACAACTGGTTTTTTGTCATCCAAAAATTGTATCTTATGCTTGCAGAAAGATGGGCAGATACCAGGAATATCTGTTGTTTTTCAGGAAAATGCTTCCTTATGTCTTTTAAGGATAGATATAAGTTTGATTTTGTTTTGAGTAGAGAGTTCAGATGATATGATTACAGGAAGATAAGAGGGTTCTTCCAAAAATACATATTCCAAGTTATTAGAGAGAGGTTTGAGTTTGAGATCCATATGAGGTTCTTCGATAGATGTTTTGATTTTATAATCTGTGTTGACAGTGATTTTCTCGAATGGCGGTTCTTCTGTGTTGGATTCAGAGTCATAATTTTCATCGGCAGCCATTGCTATGAATTTATCGAATTCAGAAAAGATTTCTTCTTCGAGAACGGTTCCTTTTCCCGAGATGGCGCCGGCCCCTTTGATGGAATAGAGGATTTTGCTTCCTTCATCTAGAATAGCATCAAAATCTTCTTTTAAGATTTCATCGATAACATCGATACTAAAACATGTATCATCATTTGAGTAAGAGTGTTTTATCGCAGAGTCGATATTAAAGATCATTCGTTCAGTCCCAACTCTAAGGTTGAGTTGTTTCTGTTTAACTCGAATAACTGCATCAGCAGTGTGAAGAAAGGGTCGTCCCAAGATGAGGGGAACTTTGCTGTCTTCTTCCATTTCGAGAATAACGAAATCAGCAAGAAAAGTGAATTTACCAACTTCAACGAGCATATTTTTAGCTATTCCAACAGGGTATTGGAATGATCTGTCGGCTAATCTTACACTCATTTTGGTAGGTTTAAGAGTTTCGAGAGATAATTTTGCATATAAGGAATATGGAATAAGATTGATGCTAGCACCAAGATCGTCCAAACATTTTCAGGACGAATGTTTTGGTAAAATACATGGATTAAAGGAAATTCCTGGGTCTCCGAAAGTTTTGGTGGGATCTTTATTTTGGATCATTTGCTGATCTTTCTGCGTTAAGGGGAAAAGCGGCAAAAATTTGTTCGATTTTATGTTTGTTGCTTATGAGTTCTTTGAGAAATTTTCCATAATTAGGCATTCCAGCTAAGACATCGACAAAAGGTACGTTGATTCGAACGACTTGGCTCATGTCGAGAAATTTTCCGTATTGGGCCTTCATTTTTTCTTTTCTAAGGCGTTGAGGATATGGAATTTTTGGCTTGTATGGTTTGGGTAACGGCGTTTCTTTGACTAGTTTTGTGGGTTGAATTTTTGGTTGTGGTGTAGGTTCATCGTCTTCATCATCGCTATCGAAGTTGATAGGGTTTTTGGAATTATTATGTTGATCATCCGGGTTATCTGGTGGATTATAGGATTTACCACTTCTTGTGAATACAACATTCACATGCTCATTACGAGCTTGCGGTGGTTGGTAAGCTTTGCTACCTCGTGGGTTTGGTTTAGTATTTCTTGGAAGAGATCCAAAAGGTTGACCAGATTGCTTGTCAGCGAGTCTGTCAAACTTATTTTCGAGGTTTTGGATTGAAGCTTGATGATTTTTGGCTACGGTTTCTAGTTGAGTTTTGAGGTCCATGAATGTTTCTTTGACAAAGGCGTTGGTTGATTGTTGAGACTTCATGAAATCGTTGAATTGTTTCTAAAGATCCTAAGGTTTATCATCGGTGTTGGATCGGTAGTTGTCTCGGTTGTAAGCCATTTCGTACCGCTTAAAACGCCAAATTTTCGTGTGATTAGAGTGCGTACAGTAATCATTGTAAATACAAGTCTTACAGAAAGTTTGCATGAATTTAGCTTATTCTTCACGGGACATGGGCATGTCGTCATCGTCAAGATCGGATGTTGGTTGTTTAGCTCAAGATTGGAGTTCTTTGTACTGAGCATCCATTTTTATGGTCAATGGGCATCATTCGGGGTTCCATAATTTTTTCTGTACAAGAATTACTATTACCTTCATCGGCGGGGGGGGGGGGGAGAGGAGGGGGGGGGAAAGCTTACAGTTTTCTTAAGAGCGTTGATTTGGTTTTTTGATATTTTTGACCTCATCGTGCTGGAGTACCAGACTTTTTTTCTTCGTGAAGCGTTAAGCTTGGTGGATTTGGTGTTGTTTAGAGGATTAATACCACCAACTACGGCATTTAGAACTTCTTGGGTTATTTCGCTGAGACCATGATATTTTTTTTGATAATATTGCCTTTGGAAAGGTTATGACCATGGCAGTTTCGGAGCATTTCCTTCATACGAAGCCAAGCATCGGTTAGAGATTCGTTTTCATGTTGAAGAAAAAAAGCATGGATTTTCTCTGAGGGAGTTCGGTCGAAGAAAAAGTGCTGCTGGGGGGTAAAGAATCGACTTAATCGTAAGCAGTTCAAAGTTCATCCCATGTTTTAATAGTTCCTTCGTTTAGTTCGTCCAACCATGTTTTTGCTTCACCAGTGGGTGATAGGAGAAAAAAGAGAGGAAAAATTCATCAGGCGAAACAAGCTCATTTTTGGTATCTCTGTATTTAAACATATTGCAGATTCTGAGGAATTCATGAATGTGTTTATGAGGATCGGTTTTGGTTCTGCCATCAAATTGGTTTCCTTTGAAGAGAGTCAAGTGGTTACCCTTAATAACAAATTTGTTTGCGGTTTCAGGAATGTTGATTGCGGAACTGGGAGTTGGAGCGACAACATGGTCGGCAGCCCACATGGGTTCATCATCCATTGGATCGTAGTTTCGAAGAATATCAAGAAAGTGTTTGAAAGTTTAGGAATTGATGTTGAGTATTACGGAATAGACAATTATCGTAGGTTGTTGTGGTGGATTGTTCTTTGATTGTATGGTAACTCTCTGTTCATCGACGGAAGTATTCAATTCAGAGTTACGTTCAGGTTTAGGTGAATGGTTCTCTCAAGTTCAGAATTTGAAGCACGTGTATAGCATCCAAGGAAATATTTTTTATCGGGTCAGTTTGCCAGAAAAACTGTACTTTGTGGCTGGATTTTTAGAAAATGTCTGGTGAGTTTAGAGTAATTTTCTAGAGTCGTTGTATACTGTAAAGCTTAAAAATTCCACTGGCTACGGCTCCTATTGTTTGTTAGGGAATAACATCGGGGGTTTCTGTTCGTTTGAATTGGGACGGGTGAGGGGCGGGTTTGGAGAGTGGTTTGTAGGGGTGGCGGGTAGCGTTTATGTCAGTTGAGCGCGTTGTGCGAAGTCTGTTATTCGGTTATATTGTAGTAATTATATCTTTAATGAGTGTGTGGCTGGATCCGGGGGGTTGAGTTGTGGAAGGCGTTGCGTGTGGGTAGGTGGGGTTGGTGTATTTATGGGCAGGGAAGGTGTTTTGTGTTTGTGAATGTGGTGGAGGATAGAGGGTATGGGATGGTTGGCTGCTAGATATCTAAGTAGGGGTGCTGTTGGGGAGTGTCGAGGGAAGTTTATTGTTTTCAGGGGTGTGTGTATTTCGTCGTTTTCATGAAGGGCTTCGGGTGTCGGTTTTTTTATGGATTTTTTGGAGGAGGGGTTGGAAGAGAGGGGTGTGTGGATGGTTTTTAGGTTTGGATGTCTATGTTTGGATCGTTGATAAATCTGTATGGTGGTGTCTGTGTCGTGTTAGCGCGGGGTGGGATCCTAAATAAAGTAGGCATTCTATCAAATTTTTGTTAGCGTGCGTTTTCGTAATAGGGGCGGTGGGATAGCACTGGGTTCGGGTTTCGGAGGTGGTAGATTGAGATCGTTCTTATTATGATAAACTTATAATAAATAAAAAAATAACAAAATATTCTGCTAGGGTTATTGAGCGGGGGTTTCACCTACTTATGTAACCCCTAAAGTTTATTATTACTCAAGATGAACTCATTAAGCTTGCGAAATTCATGAAAGGAAAAAATAATTTATAACATCCCCGTTGGAATTAATTAAGACCTCGAAGATGGAACCTTAACTTATAAAAAGGATTTCTCGTCAGAAAATGTTTTCACAAATTAACTTGATTAACTCAAGACTTATATTTAGTAGACTAGACCAAATGTGTCACTCCAATAGTTTAGTTACTTATTATATCAAAACTTATTTTGTTTATCAATTTACGAAAGTGGATTTCTCAGCACAAACAATAAAGATCATAGACAAATCTTTAAAACCACATAGATCATAACGGGTCTTTCGACATATACCGATATGATTATATAATCTAAGATTGATAAGCAAAAACTGATAAGATAAGATATAACAGGATCGCAACATAAGCTTGAGATTAATAGGATCAAGATCATACCAAACACTTATTCATTATCATAACGTCACCGAGTAGTCAGGAGAGATTTAGCCTCTTATGGCTACGAGGTTCATAACATAAGATGATTCAACATGAATTTCCATTATTCTAATATACTAATATGATATTTTGCTTCGTTCTTGATCGTTTGATCTTGAATCTTCAAAAGGGTGGGGGTGTTTATGGTGTTTTGGTGGATGATTTGGAAGGAATGGATGAAGAATTTTTGATGAGATGATTGAGGAATGAAGAGAGAAATGATTTTTGGGGTGCTTTAAGAGTAAAAATCCGTCCTCTATTTATAGGCTAAAAATAGGTAAAAAGTACGGCGCACAAGGATATTTGTGCGGCATACTTAGTGATTAAATGCAAGGATAATAAATGTTTAGTGGAGAAGTGCGGCGCACAAGATAATTTGTGCGACGTACTTAGGGTGTTAATGCAGTGGCATTAATTCTTCATTTAATTTCTTTGTAGTTGGATTGAAGTCGTGGCGCACACGTTATTTTTGTTGCGGCATTATCTGGGGTATTAATGCACTTGTTTGACTAAGCTTTAATTACTTCTGACTTTGGGGAGAAGTGCGGCACACAACTGATAAGTGCAGCGTACTTGGCATGTTTTGAGAGGAGGTGCGACTCACAACTAATAAGTGCGGCGCACTTGCAGACTTTTCAGCTTGAGGTTTTATCCTTTCCTTGTATCTTGATTTCCAATATGTATAATTTGGGCGTTATGAGTTAATTTAAGATGTCCGATCTTTTCCTCGTAACTTTGGCATAATAAAATGCACTACCAGTTAGCTAAATTAAACTAAGCTGCATTGGGCATGCTATATTCCAAAGGTTTCAAGCTAGCATCACACATGATGAAGTATAATAGTTTTATCATATAAACCCTTAGCAAAATGGTGAAGTATAATAGTATGTGATTATATTAGCCGATACCTTTTGGACTTGCATACAACAAGTAAACAAAGTTGCACATGATGTAAGATATTTGTAGTGCTAATAAAGTTAATTCAACATATTATAAGCTAAGTAGGCCCTCGACTACGAAGGGTTACTTCCTATATATTCATATTAGACTAAATAAAAAAGTGGCAAAATGGATATGTTGCATGTTCAGGCCCCTCTAGGGTTATTTACTTGAATAATTGTGAACATTTTAAATGTGAAATTACCTTCTTCATCTTAGAACCTCATCCATCGATGATAACCGTTTCGTGGTAATACGTTCTTCGCCGATGGCTTTCAAGAATTGACCATAAGCTGTAAATCAAAAATCAAAATGTTATGGTTCTAGACATGTGCCTTGGTAGAGATCATAATAGATTAGATTCATATTGAAGCCTTCAATCTGATCGCCAAATATATTTCAACTCTAACCACATTATGACTACAACTGAATTTCAATACACTTGTATTTAGAGTGTAGATACATGTAGGTTATTAGATAATAGGGAAACTCACCATCATTCTAGCATAATCATACCCAAGTCCTTGATTTCGGACTCCATGAGTTCAAAAACCACTCGTCTCAGACCCTCTTCCAGGTTGCCATCCAAAACCCGTATGCCTTTTTCTTTCGCTCGGATTATCAGAAGAAGATTCGTCTGGACGCAACAATATTTCCAAATGAAGACTCCCATTAAAAAAATACAAAGGATGAAGAAAAGTAAATGCATTGTGGTGAGGAAAATACAGATTCAATTTTTTTTACCTTCAGTTGCAACGCTCACTAATTGGCGGAAAAAAGAATCATAACCATGACTCTGAAAAGCTTGTAATCATGTCATAACATTTGCATCAAATAACCCCGCAGCTTTAATGAAATGACAAAGTGTCATAAAAACCCACATCTTACATTATTTTTTGTGGAGATGTGGAATTTTATGGGAATTTTGCTTATAATATTTTCCTCTACGATTCTCCGTTATGTTCTTCAAAAATTCTTACTTAATAGTTATTCAACCTGAGAGTGAACATGTGGTCTTGCGAATATAAAATGATCCAATCGTGACTGAAGCAACTTGCATTGATTATAAAGCAGTGAGAAAGCACAACGAAGAGTCGAGCGACATGTCTTCATTTGCATACTTATGTATGAACGACCTGATAACATACTCATGTAACCTTAAATCAGCCATTTGTAAGTCAAATACTTTTGACTCTCATTTGTATGCTTTTACACTGATATTATATTTTAACATAACGCGACTGATGTGTACCTTTCTACCAACCTTTGGAATCGATGAGGTGATATCATGTTGTATAGCTACAACAAACTTGTTTTGTAAATGTTTTGAAATGAAAAAAAGAATGAGTATGCATATAAAATGGACTAAATCATTACAAATTTACAAATAAAGGGAAATTGGAAGGCATACCATATTCTCACTTTTTTAGAAAACCTACTCATTATCTCTAAATTTCTCAGAAAAAAGAAGCACCATTCTAGTCCACATTCCAGTGGTGTAGCCATTCCAAAACCTACAAAAAAATGAAACACGGTGTGGAATTCCAAAATTAAAATCCACAAAAAATCACAACCTTTAAGAAGTGTCATTACCAATTGCATTCGTTTAGAATATTCAACCTGTCAATGGGAGACTAATACTTTTATACTTAATCCATAGGTCTATTATGATACGGTTCTTTGTACATTGGCTGCCTGCATCTTCACTCCTTGCTCAATTGCTGCAACACAAACCGCATTTTAACTTAATGGCTAAACTCAAAAACCAAGTTATTTGGCAATACATCATATTTCAAATTCATAAAATCAAAAAGCTAAATTTTCTGAAGATTGATATGTTCATAACATTTTCAAATGGTAAATTTAAAAAAAGGTACATTTGAACTCTAGAGATAACAAAAGACGGCGTAATAAGGATTTGTTTTTATGCTAACGTAACGTTTCTATCAGTACTTGTTGATCATTTGTGAGTGGGGTAGTGTAAAAACTATCAATCCCCTTAAAGTATCTACATAAACATGAAACTACACTTAATTTTTGTTCCTCGAGCGCACATCAATAATATGCTAAAAGAAACCAAAAATGTCCCTACAGTACACACATTTCAGCAAACGTTTGGTGTGCAACCAATCCCTTTTAAAAAATAACATCAAATTGCATAAAGCATTAAACTTTTGAATACCTTATTATCAAGAATCATGTATATGTGTAATTTCACACATACTCATTTTCAAAGACACTAATTAATGTAAATATTAATACACTAACCACTTGCGTAAGCGTAGCCCTGTGCGTAATCATTGTTGTTGATGAACTTAGCCCATACTTGATGCACCTGCAAAATTAAATCAAATCCAAAAATGTTAATGAATGCAATCTATGGTAGTTGTTAGTACAAAAATCGTGTATAGAGGTGAGTATGGGTTTAGATCACTTAGTGGATTGGGCCAATGAACGGGCTGTGATGTAGACCTTGTACTAATCCAAGTAATGGAGAGATAATCTGCACAAATGAGAATAAACCGTTAGCCTTACCGTGGGGCGGACCCCACGATTACGCTCCGGCGTGAGAGTAAGTATACATGTTTGTCAGAGAATCGGAAAAATGTCAGAGTATGTGTGTGTATTAATTATCAGACAGAATGTACCTTTTTGGGGTGTGAAATGACCCCTATTTATAGGCAAGCCTAATACTAGGGTTTCCTAATATTTCACTTGCGACCGTTAGTCAGCCGGAAACGTGGGTCCTTGTCAGGCAAAGGTCCACGTGAATCGTGGACTGCGGACTCGCGAGTATTTCTTCCATAGTCAGTGTTTGTCGTGGAGAGGTTGCAACGGCTGTTCGGCTTTCCATTAAGATACTCCGTGCGTCTTTTGGGAATATCCGGAGATTGACCCTTGTCAGGCTTGAGTAGTCCGGCTATTTTCTGTTTGGGCATGGGCCATATGCATATATTATGAAAACTAAGGAACAGTAAAGCTTGGTGCTCTATATACGTATAAGTCCTAAGTATAGTTTGCTTATGTAGCCGATACGTTTATAGGTGCTAAAATCATGTGGGCAATTACATAGACTAGAGGTTCCGTGATTAGATTTTCTTTTTGTTCCTTCCTTGTATTCGCGCGGTTCTTTTGCGCTGTTTTGGAGTTTGTCATTGGTTACGGGGGTTCTACGTATCCTTTATTTTCTGCGTGGTTTTGACCTCCTGGGTCTACTTTCCAGTTGGTTATCATCATCTTTTTTACTTTGCTTTTGTACCGTTGATTGGGAAGTGTCTTGGCACGTGTCATTATCCTACCTTCACCTGACTTAAATATACCATGGGTATAAATAGTCGATTCATGCCCCACTGTTCCCTTTTTTCATCTCTTTTACTTTTCCACCATTGTTGACAAATTTCAAGGTTTTTAGTTGCACAGCCTCCCTTATTCTAGCAGTTCGTTTTGATTCAGGTTAATCTCTTTGCTTCTCTTTTATTATGGGCAATGTATAGTATTATATCCCTCAATTTGTGTTCTTACACAAAGAAAAATCATGATGCTATTTCTATAAAATATTTTGTTCCCGGAGGAAGTTAATCATCATTTGTAAGCCCTGATGCCACCACCGCATGAAAGACCCAACTAGTAAATAAAGTTGGAATGTATACCCGATTCTTCGATTATGCCAACTATCGTATCCCGTTTTCTACCTTCTTCGTGTCTGTTCTCACCCACTTCCGTATTCCGTTTTCCCAATTGTCTGTATTTGGATCTGCCAAGGTTTCTCATTTTGAAATCCTGTGCCGCGTTTGTAACATTGAACTAGTGGTTAGTATGTTACGTACTTTGCTTACGCATAATTACCAAAATGGCTGGTTTGGGTTTACTAAGCGCCCGAACGTCCGTGCTTGTTATTCCAAGAATTTGGATTCCGTGAAGAATTGGAATGACCATTTTTTCTGGGTTGATGAGTTTGTGGTTCCTGCTAACGCTCGGTTTAGTTGGTTTTCGGGTTCCAATATTGTTAAAGATCGAGCTCCTGCCCCCTCTGAATATAATGTGGAGCATGTTAATACCCTTATTGCTCAAGCCTCTCCGTTCCTTAGGTTCCCGGAAGAATTTCTTTGCTGGGTTGGCATAAGCCGTAATTACCTTTTGAATAAAGATACTTACCCCCGCTTTGAGTATGAGAACGGAGAGGGTGGGTCTTACTTTCCGTACACATTTTGATTATCTGTCTTTGTTTTTTCTGTTTTTCCTGTTTCCTTACTCTTTTTCCCTGTTGTCCTTTGCAGAGATGGATTTGAATGCTTTTATCCGTACCGCTGACCCCCGTAAGGTGAGGATTGTCGAAAGAGCGAGGGCTGAAAATGAGAGGCCTATCGTTACGGTGGCTAAACATCGTACCGTAACCCTACTTCCGACCTCGGTGGTTCGTCCTTCCGGAGAGTTATCGGCTAGCGTAGAGAGAGAATTTGTTGGAGATGCAAGTGTCAGCGGTGGTGGAGATGAGGGGGTTGCTTCCGTTGGTGGTCCGGATAATGTTGAACCAATCGTGCCTATCACGGATAATGTTGAAACTGAAATACCTGGGCCCAAACGTACAAAGAAAAAGAGGGTTACCCGCGGGAGTGAAAGGACGCCTGCCGCTTCCCATCCACCTAAAAGGTTGAGAGCTGATTATGGAACCACTGGTGGTTCCGCTACTGGAGGTAAGTCCCATAATGTCCTTAACAAGTTGCTTTAAGATTCTCGATTAATGGTAGAACAGGGTGTCCCCGCTCTTCCTACCTTACCCTTTATTACTTCATCCGTGACAGCTTCACCTTTGGAGGAGGGCGGAGACCACACTGACTCCGTGACTGGTCCTTCTTTGCGAACTGTAGGTCCCTCCGCAAGGTTCGTAGTCCTATCTGATTCTTCTCATCACTCAGGCGCTAAATCTGCGGATCCTGAGGCTGGTTCTCTTGTCAGGTCTGCTGTTCCGGTGATGACCGTGGCCACCAATGTGACTACTATTGCTACTACAGTTGCTATTCCTGCTGATGTTGGCAAGGATAAGAGTGTGCCGCATCCGTCTGTTTTTGGTTCTTCTAGTTCATCTGAGAAGACGGATCGTACTCTTAGTCTTTTTACAGGGAGGTCAGGTAGTGGTTTTGCTGTCGGGAGTATTCGTGCGGAGGAGGTTACAGATGCTGGTTTGGAGGAAATCTATGTTCCCGAGTGGACCGTGACCAAGGGTTTTGAGCTTAATGATAGGCGTTCATGTGCCAATATGATTGATCATTTCACTCCTCCTGCTTTCTTCAAAACTGTTCGCGGAATGAAGCATGAACAATTATTTGCTGAGTTTAATGTGTCCGCCGCGCGCAATTTAAGTTTGAGCTCCGAGGTGGGAATGCGTGCGGAGTATAATATTTTGGAGAAAAGGAAATGGAGATCCCTTACTGAGGAGAAAGATAGTTTGTTGGGGGGCGAAGGATAAGGAAATTGAAGAGTTGAGGTCCCAATTGTTGAAAGCAAATGAGGAGTCTGTGAAGGTAGCCCAACTCCGTGCTCGGGTTTCCAGCCTTGAGGCCACTGAGGCTTCGAGGCGAAGTTGCTTCCACCAAGGAACACAACGGCCTTCTTGAGCAAGAATGTGGTTCTTTGAAATTAAAGGTGACGAGCCTCGAATCTATTATTGCTGAAAAGGACCGTGAACTTTCTGACTTAGGAGCGTCCTCTTCTTCCTTGAGGTCTCAGAACCAAAGTCTTGTAAATCAGGTATAGTTTTCCGTCCTTAACTGTTCTCTTCGTATTTTTGTGTTTTCCTCCTCTCATATATACATACATATATTTTTTAGGTGCATGAGCTGGAGACTTCTTCCACGGATCTCCGTGAGAAGCTGGAGATGTATGAGGGAAGCATGAAACGGTTAGAGGAGTTTCAGGACAACCTTATGAGACCTCTCGAGACTAGGTTAGCCGAGATTGATGCTGATTTCACCAGGTGTTGTATGCGCTTCCAAGAGAGTTTCCATCCGCACCTCCTCAACGTCGTTGCAGGGCGAAGATGGTTACTAACTCACGGGATGAAGCTTCTTATGGCTAAGTGTCTCAATTCGACTGAGTATATGGAGGCTCTCGGAAATGCTTTTGGCCGTGCTATAGAGAAAGGGATGCAGGAGGGTCTGGCAGCTGGAATTGAACACGGACAAGCTGGCAGATGTTTAACTGACCTTGAAGCTTACATTCCCTCCGCGGAGGATGACTTTAACTCTGCTGTCTGTGATCTCCGTGGCTTGAACTTTCCGCTTCTTCAGGAACTATCAAATAAGAAGGATGCCAGCACATGGGATGTTATGGATCTTCTTCGCTTGGACGATGCCGTGGCCGAGGCCTTAGGGATGACTGATCTTCAACCTGATATGAATCAATTGATGGTTCCCGTGCATCACAAGCAGGATAGGGTCGTTATTGGGAGCCAAGCGTTGTCCGTTGCTTTGGATATTTGTCGCGGAAGGGTGGAGAAGATGGAAAGAAATCTTGTTGAGCGTCTCCCCTTCTTGAAAGACGTATTTGTCTCCTTAGATCATCCTTTGTCCGCTGAGGCTTTGATTGAGCCGCCGGTTGAGGTTCCTGCTACCAATGTTTTATCTACCGTGGTCATTGTTCCCCATTCTGGTCCTTCTGTTTCCGTGGAAGATTATGAGAATCCTGATTTGGTGGATGTGGTTCCGAAGAACGTTACTCCGGGACCAGAAGGTGAAGAAAATATTGATGCTGCAACCGGAGGTGATCTTGCATTTTCTAAACTGGATGATGAAGCTAGGGATGTTGTCCTGTAGGTTTATTTACTTTTTCCTCCGTGGTCGTATGTGACCTTGCGGTTTTTTGTAATTAACATGCCATGGCTATTAACAGTTAGGCCTGTTATGGTGCTTTTTATACCGCGGCCGCTTGTGGCCTTTTTTGTTGCGGTATTTTGTATGTAACCTCTTTTGCCATACTTTGAGTTTGAACATGTTTGTTATATATAAATGTTGCTGCTATCTTTTTATATCACGTTTGATATCTTTAGTAGGATAGTCTTGTTTGAATATTTTGTGGGTTATTCTCCCGGTACCGGGTTTGCAATACCTCTTATGTACTTTGAGCTAATTGTGAGGTTACTCATCCTTTTGTTATACGGAATAACATTGATGGAGGCGTGCTCCGTGTGTGCGCGGCTTAATCACAATAAATGACTTTACAAAGTAATAAGATAGAATTTTTCAAAGCATAACTTGTGAAGGTAGCTAATCTTTACTTTTTTCATTAAAATTAAAATCATCTTACACGATATTTAAAAATTACTACAAGGAATAAATATAAAAAATGCTCTTCCCATCACGGAGTCCGTATGGTTAGGCTGTTTACACTTTGTGTATATAACACTTCTTGAGATTGCAAACGTTCCAGGTTCTCGGGAGTTCTCTTCCGTTGCGGTCTTTTAACTTGTACGATCCCTTCCTGAGTGCTTCTGTGACTTCATACGGGCCTTCCCACTTAGGTCCTAACTTTCCAGTGTCTTCTACACGGCTTGCTTCGTTGCTCCGGTACACCAGGTCTCCCAGCTTGAAGCTTGCATTTCTTACTTTGGTGTTGTAGTATTTTTCCATTTGCCTCTTGCTTTTTGCTTCTCTTATCGCTGCTTGCTCTCGCTTTTCTTCTAGCAATTCCAAGTTGATTTCCAACGCTTCATCATTTTTGGCCACATTTACTTCTGTTGTCCTGAACGTGGGCATTCTAATTTTTGTCGGGATGACAGCTTCCGTTCCGTAAGTTAATGAGAACGGAGTGTCTCCGTTACTGGACTTAACCATGGTACGGTGTGCCCAAAGTACATGAGAAATTTCTTCCAACCAGTTCTTGTTGTCTTTGCCCAGTCTTGCTTTTATTCCTTCCCTCAGACTTCTGTTTGCTCTTTCAACCAGTCCGTTCGTCTGAGGATGTTTTAACTGAAGCAAAATCTGTTGAATGCACATTTTTCACACCATCTCTGAAGGTTTGTCTCGAAATTGTTTCCCTTGTCGGATATAATTTTCCCCTGGAAAGACCAAATCGCGGCACACTAATGTTTTCCTCATACGTACTTTTTACTTGGTTTCCCTGTATATTGCTACTGGTATTTTACTTCTATCCACTTGGTAAAAGTAGTCCATGGCCACTATTAGAAAATTTTAACTTGCCGGTCCTTCCAGGAAAGGTCCACTATGTCTATAACCACCATTTGTAGAATTACCATCAGAGATGGATTGGTTCAATCTTACTTTGCGATTTCATAGGACGGGTTTGTGTACCTTTGGGGGCATTTCCTGACATGCTTTTATAAGCGCCCTTGCGTCGTTGTGCATTGTCGGCCAGTAATAACCAGTCCTTAGAGCTTTGGCAACGACAGATCGTGTGCCCGCATGCATGCTACATGAGCTTCGTGTATTTCCCGCAAGACGTAGGTTTGTTTGTGAGGTTCCTGCCATCTAACCATGGGCCCAGGAAATTTTTTTTGTATAGGGTTCCGTTGATGATGGCGAAATGTTGTGCCTTTCGCTTGATTGATCTTGCCTTCTTCCGTTCCACTGGTAAGGTCCTATTATTGAGGTATTCCTGGATCGGTGTCATCCAGGAATCCCCTTCTTCTTCTACTACGGCGAGCACTTCGATTTCGTTCACGGATTTTTCTTTCAACTCTTCTACTACACTTTTGCTAAGATGTGCTAATGCAGGTAGATGCCATTTTTACTAGTGCATCCGTTTTTGTTTCTCCTTGAACTTAGAACTTGGTTTACTTTAGAACTCCCGGAAACTTTAGTCAGGATATGGATTTTACTATTTCTAAATATTTTGACCATATCTGTCTTTTTTGCATGTAAGGTCCCATTTACTTGGTTTGGCACAAGTTTTGAATCTACAATGACCTGGAGGTTTTTGGACACCTATTTTTTTTCGTCGAACCGCAATCCCGCAATCAATCCCTCGAGATCGCCTCATTATATGGTTGCCTTAAAATTGGAATCGCAAGCCAAAATTGAATTCTATCCCTTCCAGATTTATGAGTATTACTCCCGCTCCGCATCCGTCAACACAAGACGAACCATCCGTGAACAGGGTCCATTGTGCCGGGAGCGGTTCTTCCTCCTTTGCGGAAGCGTCCGGGTTTTCTTCTTCTGGTCTTTCTACGATAAAATCGGCTAGCACTTGCCCTTTAACAGATATCCTCGGCCTATAGTGTATGCCAAATTCTCCTAGCTGTATGCTCTACTTTTGCATCCTACCAGCAACTTCTGGGTTTGATAGTATGTTTTGATTGGTTTGATCCGTTATAAATCTACGTTAGGTGTGCTTGGAAGTATCTTCTTAGCCTTTTGCTTGCATGTACTAGTGCTAGCACTAATTTTTCCATGGAAGTGTAGTTTACTTCCGGACCCCTTAGCGCTCGACTGACAAAGTATATTGGCATTTGTTTGGCCTCCCTTTCTGTCATCAGCACAACACTAACCGCTTCCTTAGATGCTGCTAGATAGATAATAAGTTCCTCCTTTTCTTCAGGCGCGATGACATGGGAAGTTTTGCTTATGAGCATCTGTCATTTGCTTGAATGCGGACTCCGCTTTTTCTGTCCATAGGAAGTCACTTTTCTTTGTGCATTTCTTCAGCGTTTTGAAGAATGGTAACGATTTTTTTGCGGATTTTGCTAAAAACCTGTTTAGGCTTGCTAGCTTCCCGTTTAATTTCTGCACATCTTTTAGACATTTTGGTGATTGGAGGCTTAGCACAGCATCTACTTTGTCAGGGCATATCTTAATGCCCTTAGTGTTGACTTGGTATCCTAGAGAACATTCCTTCCTCAACTCCAAAAGGCAATTTTTTTTGGTTCAATTTCATAATGATTTGCCTCAGGGTTCTGAATGTCTCTTCATATCGCGACGACTTCATCCTCCGTGTGGCTTTTAATGACCAAGTCATCCACATATACTTCAAGGTTTCTACCCAATTTTGTCCCCCATGGAATCCAGTCCACTAGTCCTCTGGTAGGTTGCTACAGCGTTTCTGTAAGCCGAAGGCATTTTTGTTTAACAAAAATGCCTTGGTTTTTGTGATGAACGCGGTTTTTTTCTTCATCTTCCTCTGCCCATTTATATTTTGGGCAATATCCCTTGTAACGCGTCTAAAAAGCTATTTGAAGGGGAATCTGCATAGGGATTCGACCTTCCAGTCTATTTCCGGCAGGGGGTATCCGTCCTTGGGACATGCTTTATTGAGGTCCTTAAAGTCAACACACATTCTCCAACTGTCATCATGTTTCTTAACCATCATCGGGTTGGAGAGCCAATCGTGGTAGTGAACTTCCCTCATGATTCCAGCGGTCACGAGTTTACTGACGTCCTCATTAATTGCTATATTTTCATCCTGCCGCTTAGACCTCTTTTCTTCTGCCTAATTAGTTGGCAACCTTCTCTTACATTTAAACTATGTTCCGCTACGTGCCTTAGGATGCCCGTCATATCTTTAGGGGTCCAAGCGAATACATCCACATTACGTTGGAGTAGTCACACAGTTTGCTCGGCTCTTTCTGTGGAAATTAGCAGCCATTCATCACTGACAGCTCTGTGTGTTCCGGATTGATTGCTACTTTATTCCCTTTCTTCTTCTACTTTGTCACCGAGGGGGTTTGACTTCTGGTCCGAAGACCATCGCACATTCATTTGTAAGATTTTTACTACTCCTTAGCGTAAGTATCCCTCCCATAACCGGAAGGGAGAAACTTTATCATTCCGTGCGTGTTGATGGACTGCTTTCATTTTTCGCACCCCGGCTTCGCAATGATTCCGTTATACAGAGACTTTGATCTACCACCACCATGAAGTCCATCCATGTTATTTTTAATGTTCGTCCAACCCCAACTTTCACCAACAGTGTTATTTGTCTTAAGGCCCATTTTATTCATCGCTGAATCCTACGATCAAAAAAGGGAAGAAGTTGCGGCCCAGTACCATTAGATTTTCTTAATTTTTGGACAGAGTCATTAAAGCATGCCTCATAGAGTATCTCAAATGATGATCCTCCGTCAATACACATGCGGTGCACTTGGTGACCTCCAATTTATGCTTCTATTATCAGGGGGCCTTCTGCTCCTTCATCGTCCCCCAGAGACGGGAATGATATTTCGAGGTCGGGTGAGAAACTTTGAGTTATCTTCTGCCTTACTGCCTTTTGCCATGGCTGAATCATTAAGATTGCTTGAGGTTTTTCTTTTCCGTGTGGCTCTCCTTTCTTTTTCTGCAGGTCTTTCCCGCTGTTTTGTTTTAACTCCTTGATTAAATGTGACAGCTTCCCGGCTTTTAGCATGTCCTCAATTTGCTTCCTTAGATGGTTGCATTCATCCGTGTTGTGCCCTACTTCTCCGTGGAATTCGCAAAACTTGTTTGCATTCCGTTTTTCAACCGGAGTTGTCATCGGAGGTGGGGTTTTGAATTTTCCTTTTTCTAAGGCCAGAATCTCCCTCGGGGTTTTTGTAAGGAGTGTGAATCTATCCGGCCTCTTTTCTTGCTTACGTTGGATGCGGAAGCTTCCTCCTTTTTTGAAATCTTGCCTGTGACTTCCTTCCTGGTGTTTCCATGTCGGGAGGGTTTTCTTCCTTTCTTGATTTAAAGCAGCCTCCTGCCCTTGAAGGAAGGACGTAGCCACTTGCATCATTTCATCTACTATTTTTGGAATTTTCTCATGGAATCTTTTGATAAGCTCAGGATTGGTGATTCCGTGCACGAATCCGGAGATTCTCATGCATTCCGGCGCACCCTTGACGTTTCCACTCTCCGACTTGTATCTTTGTATGAAGTCTTTTGTAGATTCCCAATCCCTCATTGCTTGATGTTATGAGTACTATAAGGGTCTCTGATGCATTTTTTTATGTTGGAGGTAATTTTCAAGAACGCATCCTTAGGTCATCGAAACTGTTTATAGACTCCGGAGGAAAGATCGTCAAACCATACCGCGAGCATTCAGTAAGTAGATGTTAAACATATGACACTATGTTGGCATGGCCCATCTTTCCGTCTTTGCCACGGCCTGGAAGATTTTTAAGTGATCTTCCGGATCTCCACTTTCGTCATACGTTTTTATATGACTAGGCATTCGGGTTTTTGGGAAGTTGAAATGGCAAATCCGAGATGTGAATGGATCAGTCTCGGCACATACCAAGGGTTTAGAGAGGTCGTCATCTTCAATACTGGGCTTTTTCTTTTGTGATTTAGACTTCTAGTGTCCCCCTCTACTGTCTCACCTTTCAGAATGTTTTTTTCCGAACTTGAGTTTTCTGACTAATGTCGTAGTAATGCAGACACACCCCGTCCTCGCTAGTACACATTTAGATATGTGTGTTAATGTAATTTGGTATGCTTGTTTTGGGCTGGACCACAAGTTTATGAATGATTGGATCATGTACTAAAATCAAGTGATCTCGATATTGCCTGCACAATGGAGTAAACATTTATCCTTACCGTGTGGACGGACCCTCACGATTAGACTCCGCTAAGAAGTAAAGAGATCATGTTGTTAGAGATATTTGTGTTAAGTAAGCGAATATTTGTGTACTCTTTATAATGTACGATGATTCCTATTTATAGGCTAGTAATACTAGGGTTTCCTAGTATTTCGCATATAATCTGTTGGTTGCCAGAGTGGGACCCTTGTCGCAAGGGAACCGTCAATAATCATATACTGCAGCGAACTACCTTCCATGGACGTTGGTCAATCCGCTGCAATGTATTGCGGAAGCGGAATAGGGATAGTCCGCGTCTGTCTTAATATGTTTGGGCCGCTGCCAGTACGAGACTAGGCTTTGTTTCGGCCCTATATGCTTGTAATCGGATCTAGTTAGGCCAAGCCTTATTCTAATATGTGGGTTTTGTCCCAAAGTCAGTAGACCTTCGTATAAGTCCATCAATTGTATTGATTTGTACTATGTTCATCGGATTGACACTCGTGTCCCTATTGAAGTCACGGTTCGTACTTTTTTCTTTTGAGGGTCTTCGGGAAGTGGGATTACTTATATAAGTGTTTGTCTGCCTACTTTTATCTGCTCGGTTAAATGTTTAGATATAAAGTTGTTTATCTATTTATTTTCGTTCTGCTTACTTCTTGTACATAAACAGTATTGTTGGGTGGTCCTTGATTGCTTAAATGCTTATAGGCTCTATTATACATTAAAATAAGCAGTTTTGAGATTGCTTACACCAAACTGCATGATCTGATTATTTTTCAGTGAAATAAGGCCTTCCGTATATAAGTAGTTGGAAGTTCCTTATTTAAAAAGAGCAATGAGCAGGACTATAAACAATTTTGGCAAATGTCTGCTAAGTTCTGATGTTTTAGGAAATTTCATAATCGTATGCCATGGTAAAGATTAGTTTTTCATAACACTTGTATTTGTGATCAACTATAACAAAAAGATGGGAGAACTCAAGAAACTAGTTGAGGAAGGGAAAGTGAAGTATATAGGAAATTATCAAAAGCATGATGCTTTAACAATTAGAATGCACATGCATTCATCGATACAGTATTTCAAAACCAGTGGTCGATGTATGGTCAAGAGATATTTAGGAAAAGATAATCCCTACTTGCAGGTGATTTTCAAAGGTATTGTACAATTGTTCTATTAAGGTATGTGACTATATATTTACAAATTTCCTTTGTTGGTGGACTTCATTTTGGTCTTGTTTTTGCAAGAGACTTGCATTTGGTAATGTTTCGTTACATCCTATTGGCAGGGGATTCCTGGCCCTCGGGTCTAAATTGGTCGAAACCATGAGAGAGAGTGACTTCAGGAAGGTATCATCCCATTATTTTTTCAGTTAATGTTTAGGCACTAAGAGTACAAGACAACCTTATAAAGCTGGTGATCAGATTATAATATACACCAAAAGAGATGTATCAGACGAAACGACATTTAAAAGCATACATTTGTTTATTGATGTGATACATTAGTTTTTCACGTATGTTAAAACAAGAAGCTTCATAATTTTCATTTTTGGTATATATCAAGTAGTTCCAACTATCCGTTAAAAATTGTGGAGTTCTAATTGGATTTTAAGTCAAAAAGTGGTGCATTTACAATGAAGAAGTCAAATGTGGACTTTTTCTGTTATTTAATTTTGACAGTTATGTTACGTCACTGATTTCAGTCCTGTTCGTATAGGTTATTCACATTCTTATTTACTTATACTAAAAAATATTTTAGAATATGCCAAGGTTTCAAAATATGGACCACAATAAGACTATATTTGAGCGAGTGAATGAAATAGATACAAAGAAAGGATGCACAGCGGCTCAACTTGTTGGGATTTAACATCTAGGTAATCAAATAACTACGAGTACATAGCGGATTGGATCTAATAATAGCATATGGTTAACACATAATACAAGAAGTAAGTAGAAAACGCATACCTCTTAGCCAATTGATCAAGAAAATGAATAAAGTGACTAAAACAATCGCCTTTATGGTTGCTCACACAATCACGTCAATCGAACACGTTAAGTTGTCTAGACTTAACTTCACAAACAAACAACACTTGTACTTTCTAGGATCAAAACCCTAATCAAACAACCCTTGTGATCTTTGAACCAATAAACCGAATTAGGGTTTATAATAAACCCTAATTAACCAAAAATCCTTAAACCGAATTAAAGAACCCGAAAATCCAAATTGGGGTTCAACCGAATTTAGTTGAGGTGTAGAACCGAAACCCTTAAAAACTCTAAAGAGGGGCCAGGCGATTTCGGTGAGGGAGGGAGGAGGAAAGGTTTTAGGATGAGCAAATTATGAAGTAGGTTATGGATGTTTATATAGGCACCCAAACCCTAATTCTAGAAAACCTTCATGGGCCTCCTTAAATGCTAATTGAACACAAAACCCATCTAGAACCTCCCATAGGGCCCGACCACTTTGGTGTCCCCCTTGGAGTTCGGGTTTTGTCTAATTTAGTCCCTCAGTTTATATTTGTGAAGTATTAAACGCATTCTCCGTGTATTAACGTGTGTGCCTCCAATAGGCTCACATATTCGTAATGTACAAATGCTAGCCGACTACCATAATCCAACAGCTCCCACTTGGGAGTTGGAGTAGCACCTAACACTTATACCTATAATTGGCAAAGTCTAGCAACCCACACAATTATTTTTACATTAGGAATATTATGAGATAAGAGTTTCAAAAATCATCTCAGCTATTTAATGGTTATAAATTTCTTGCTTTATCATCATCCCTTTGTTACAGATACCGTTAAACTATAGATATGGATCCTAAGTCATTCCATATAGTTTAACATTTATGTTTCTCGTTATAGAAATAATTCAGATATACCAAATGTAATCAAGAATCATCTTGCATTACCCTTTGGGTGCGGCCACACAGGAGAGGGCCCAATGGTATCTTTCTGCACATTTCAAGTGGAGGAACAAATCCTTTATTGACTACAAGTGTTGTGGATGTTG
>BQNB010073576.1:0-27369 GCA_026074375.1 Tanacetum coccineum
TTCAGAAACAGGACGCAAAACCCCGTCTTATTTGATGGATTCTACTCCTATAAGAATTTAATATAGAAATCAAAGATAAAAAGGTACAGAAAATGTTGTTGCCGAACACTTATCTCGGATAGACAATAACGAGACAAGTTATGACAGTGAAGTTGACGACAACTTTTCTGGAGAAACCCTTATGGAAATTAACATAAGAGATGAACCATGGTTCGTAGACTTTGCAAACTATTTGGTGGGTGATATTATACCAAAAGGGATGACGTACCAACAAAAGAAAAAAAAATCTTCTCTGACCTCAAACACTACTTTTGGTAGGAACCCTATCTTTTCAAAGTATGTTCTGACGGTATGATCAGACGCTGTGTATCTGGACCAAAAACCTGAACCGTTTTAGATAAGTGTCACCACGGACCAACCGATGGACATTATGGACCAAACATAACCACTAAAAATGTCTTAGATTTAGGTTTTTACTGGCCAACAATCATAAAAGAAGCTCATACTCTAGTTCGCCTTTGCGAAGCATGCCAAAAGACGGGAAATATATCAAAACATGATGAGATGCCCTTAACCAATATTTAAGTATGTGAAAATTTTGATTTATGGGGTATCGACTTTATGGGACTGTTCCTAAAATCATATAAGTTTGAATACATTCTTGTCGTTGTCGATTACGTATCTAAATGGGCTGAAGCTCAAGATTTACCAACCAATGATGCCCGAGTTGTTATTACTTTTCTAAAGAAACTATTCTGCCGTTTTGGAATGCCCAAAGCTCTAATAAGCGACCGAGGTACTCACTTCTGTAACAAGATAATGGAAAAGACTATGAAGAGATATGAAGTTAGTCACTGTTTCTCTACATCATACCACCCTTAAACAAGTGGTCAAGTTGAAAACACAAACAGAGCCCTCAAAAGAATTATTGAAAAGATTGTTAAAGACAATCCTGCTATTTGATAAAGAAAACTTGATGACGCTCTATGGGCTTTTTGCACTGATTACAAAACGTCAACTAGAACAACACCGTACAAACTCATATATGGAAAAAACTGTCACCTATCATTTGAAATTGAACACCGTGCATACTGGGCACTTAAGAATTGCAACCCATATCTCATCGCTGCTGGAGAAAAATGAATGTTTCAGTTACACGAATTAGACGAACTTAGACACCAATCCTATGAGAATTCTCGTCTATACAAGGCAAGAACCAAAGTCTGGCACGATAGAAAACTAAGAATGAGAAAATAATTCAAACACGGAGACAAGGTTCTGCTTTTTCACTCAAAATATAAATTCAAACAACCAAAACTCTGATCTCGCTGGCTAGGACCATACGTAGTAAAACATCAATATCCGTCCAGATATATTGAACTATATGGAAAAGATGGAAAATTATTTATTGTTAATGACCATCGACTCAAACTATACCATGAAAAATGAAAAAGAAGATTATAATGACCAAAGGAAAGGGAAGCAGTCACTCCTTTCTTTTGGAAAGAATAAACTCCAGAAGCAGGAGTCTAGCTAACGACTCTCTTAAAAATTAAGCGCTTCTCGGGAAGCAACCCGTGCTTTACTTAAGTGTGGAGGAGTCCCTCCTCCATTACTCCATTCGTATCCTTTATTATTCTAAAAAACCCTAAAATATTTTATTTTTGTGTGTTTTTGTATATCTACTTTTATGCAGGTAATATAGCTTAAAGATTGGAAAACTATAAAGTTTGCTCAAGGATATCTCTTTCACAACTATATATCTTTATGCCCCAGGAAGTACCATTTTCCCTTAATTTTCCATATTTTTCTAATTATCAGTAATCACATTGAGGGCAATGTTCAACTTAAGTGTGGAGGGGAGCCAAATAAGAAAAAATAATCATATCCCTCCGTGTTTGCCCTGCCAAAAATTTTCTAACTAATTTTATTATGAAATCTAATCTAAATTTATATATATGCTTTCAAAATATAAAATTGCTCTTAGTAAGGCAAGTCCAACCGGATTGACATTATAACTAGCACAACCTAGTCTACTAAAATGTGAGAAATTTAGCCTTATATATTCGGGTATCTACCTTTGGTACCTAAGATATATGATGCATTTAGCATGTTCGAGTTAAGGTTTGAATGCAATTACAAGTGTCTCATCTATCGTTACGGTTGTGTATTTGTAATTTGTCACCTTTTCTGGAACAATGGTATTGGTTAATAGTTATATTTGAGTGAGCCGGTAATTTAGAAACTCTAGAACTTGTGCTTGATCATCATTTACTAGACCGAAGCCCATATGTTATTAATTCCGCAAGTTACTGTTCTTGCGAGCACCTCCATTTAGTGCTAAGTTGCTAAAGTACCTAAGAAAGAAAGAAGTCAAAGTTGAAAGAAGAAGTTATGTGCAAAGCCTTAGTTATTAAAAAAATAGTTGAAGGAAATAAAGGCTTAAAGTTCCGGCACATAAAGATTTGTATATGCTACTATCCCGCATCAGTATTAAGTTTCGCCATTCGGTCATGTTTATGTGTCAAGTAAAAGCATATGGTAGCTGTCTAGATTATGTCTGTGCAAATTGAGTGTCTTCACAGAAATATATAAACCATATCTGAGTGGCTCGAGTGAATTACAAATCAAACACATTCCCCTATGAGGTGCTATGTTGTATGTCTATGCCTAAAAAGTTAATATGCAAAATCTTGTAAATCTAAATTTTCTTCATGTCACGATAAATGATCTTATTTCTTGCTTTGATTGCTTGAGGGCAAGCAACAGCTAAGTGTGGAGGGATTTGATAACGCCCTAATTATGCATGTTTTCGGTGGCGTTATTTATTCATATTTTATCATTTCTCGTGAACTTTTGATACTTAATAGCATGAAATACTTGTAGGTTCACTTGAAGACATCTCGAGCTCAAATAGAAAAAGATCGAATACTTATACACTTCGGAAATCAAGGTGCAAGAAAAAGTTAAAGTCTCAAGTAGCAAAGTGAAAATGTGCGCCGCATTTATCATTAGTGCGTCGTACTTCTCCTCAAAGTCAAAGAATTAAAGACTTAGTCAAAATAACGCATTAACTCCTCAAGTACACCGCACTTACAAAATTGTGCGCCACACTTCCTATCTAGTTAAGAAGACTAAATGAAGCCATAAATACTACTACATTAACACCCTAAGTACGCCGCTCAAATACGTTTGTGCGCCGCACTTCTTCAATAAACATTAAATTACCTTTGCATTTAATCACCAAGTACGCCGCATAATTTATCTTATGCGCCGCACTTCTCCCCTGACATCAGCCTATAAATAAATAGAGCCACAAATTCTCACACATTTCATCATTCCTTTATACTCATCAAACAACTCACACATACAACAATCCTTCCAATCATTTCCAAGCATAAACACCAAACCCTTTAAAGAATCAAGATCAAACAACCAAGAACGAAGAAGAACACCATCTTAGTTTATTACAATAATGAAGTTTCTTATTGAATCAAGTTATGTTATGAACTCCTTAGCCATGAGAGTCTAATTCTCTCATGACTACTTGGTGAAGTTATGATAATGAATAAGTGTTTGGTATGATTGTAATCTCTTTAATCTTAAGCTTATGTTGCACCCCTATTATATCCTATCTTGTCGGTTTTGCTTATCAACTTAGATTATATAATCATATCGATATAGTTTGAAAGACCCGTTATGATCTATGTGGTTTTAAAGATTGGTCTATTGCTGTGTCGAGAAATCCACTTTCTTAAATTGATAAACAAAACAAGTTTGATATAATAAGTTATCTGAATCATTTGAGTGACACATCTGGTCTAGCCAACTAAGTATAAGTCTCTAGTTAATTAAGTTAATTCGTGAAAACGTTTTCTGACGAGAAATCATTTTTATAAGTTAAAGTTCCATCTTCGAGGTCTTAATCATTACCACTACTTATAAATTATTTTAAACTATCTGAGCAGTCATCTTTATTATCACTAGTAAAACAAAAGTTATTTACAAAATTGTTAAAGTCTATTTTTTTTTATTATTCAAATACTACTCAAATCTCTGTGGACGACCTGGTCTTACCTAAAAAGATTATACTACATACGTGGGTTATACTTTTACCCGTGTGTATCTATATAATTATCCGGTATTTTCAGTCTTATAAATTTAAAGCTTTTGAAACACATCAAAGTTTTTGGCGCCGCTGTCGGGGATTTCTTAGCTGTTTTGTAGTCAAACTCTGGAAAATTACTTTAACCCCCCTCCTTTTCAAAAATCGCCATACAGTTTTTTGGCAAACTGACCCAAACAATTTCTCTCTTGGGTGCATACACGTGCTTCCAATTCTGAACTTGTTGAACCATTACCTGAACCTAAACGTACTCTGAATCAAAGACTCGTCGACGAAACAGAAGAGTTCCATATGATCAAAGAAATAATCCACCACAACGCCTGAGAATTGCCTACCCGCCAGTTCTTAACATCAACTACTTCCGTCACTTTCTTGATATTCTTCGAAATAATGATCCAATGGACGATGAACCCATGTGGGCTGCTGACCATGTTGTCGCTCCGACTTCTAGTTTTACAATCACTATTCTTGAAACTGCTAACGAATTTGCTATCAAAGGTAACCACTTGACTCTTGTCAAAGGAAACCAATTCGATGAGAACCTAAACCGATCCTCATAAACAACATTCAGAAATTTCTCGCGAATTGCGATATGTTTAAATACAGTGATACCGAAAATGAAGCCTTCCGCCTAATGATGTTTCCCCTATCCACTCACCAGAGAAGCAAAAACATGGCTGAACGAACTCAATGAAGGAACTATTAAAACGTGGGATGAACTTCAAACTGCTTTCATTAGCCGATTCTTTCCTCAGCTCTTTTTGACCGACTCCTCAAAGAAATTCGTGCATTTTCTCAACATGAAAACGAATCTCTAACTGATGCTTGGCTTCGTATGAAAGAAATGCTCCAAAACTGCCATGGTTATAATCTGTCCAAAGGTAATATTATCAAAATCTTCTATCATGGTCTCAGTGAAATAACCCAAGAAGTTCTGAATGCCGTAATTGGTGGTATTTTCCTCTATAAAACACCAAATCAAGCTTATCAGCTTCTTGAAGATAAAGTCTTACTGAAACTCGATTGGGCTAAAAATCAAAAAACCAAATCATCTCTTAAGAAAACGGTTGCTTTCACCGATGAAGGTAGCAGCAATACCGATACTGATAAAATTATGGCCCGAATGGATGCCATGACCATAAAAGTGGATGCTCAGTACAAAGAACTCCAATCTCGTGCTAAACAACCAACATCCAATCTTAACGATGATGACATACCTATGTCCCGTAAAGAAGAAGCCAAATGCATGCAAACTTTCCGTAAGACTCATTTTTACAATGATTACCGCGATCAAGACTCGAATCGCAATAATTGGCATTCAAGCGGACGGAATGATTATAATCGAGACAACTACCGATCCAATACCGATGCTAAACCATACGATCTTCCAAAACAATTCAACGATTTCCTGAAATCTCAGCAATCAACCAATGCTTTTGTCAAAGAAACATTCATGGACCTCAAAACTCAACTCGAAACAGTAGCCAAAAATCATCAAGTATCAATCCAGAATCTAGAGACTAAGTTCGACAGACTTGCTGACAAGCAATCTGGTCGAACTTCTGGATCTCTTCCAAGCAACACTCAACCAAACCCACGAGGTAGCAATTCTAAAGCTTACCAACCACCGCAAGCTCGTAACGAGCATGTGAATTCCGTATTCACAAGAAGTGGCAAATCCTACAATCCACCAGAAAACCCAAATGAAGAGTAAAACAAAACCAAAAACCCTATCAACTTCGATATCGATGATGAAGACGATGAACCTACACCATAACCAAAGATTCAAACCCAGAAACCAACCAAAGAAACTATGTTACCCAAACCATACAAACCAAAAATCCCATATCCTCAACGTCTAAGAAAAGAAAAAATGGAAGCCCAATACGGAAAAGTCCTCGACGTGATCCGAGCCGTCCGAATCAATATACCTCTTGTTGACGTCTTAGCTAGAATGCCTAACTATGGAAAATTTCTCAAAGAACTCATAAGCAACAAGCATAAAATCAAACAAATTTCTACCGCTTTCCTTAGCGACGAAAGTTCAGCAATGATCCAGAATAAAGTTCTACCAAAACTTGGAGACCCCGGAAGTTTCCTTATTCCATGCAATTTTAACAAAACTTTTTCCTGTAATGCTTTAGCCGATCTTGATGTTAGCATTAACCTTATGCCATATTCTTTATACACGAAACTATCTCTCAAAACTCTTAAACCTACCAAAATAAGCGTGAGATTAGCCGACAGATCATTCCAATACCCTGTTGGAATAGCTAAAAATATGCTCATTGAAGTTGGTAAATTCACCTTTCCTGCCGATTTCGTTATTCTCGAAATGGAAGAAGACAGTAAAGTTCCCCTCATCTTGGGGCGACCCTTTCTTCACACTGCTGATACAGTTATTCGAGTTAAACAGAAACAACTCAATCTTGGAATTGGAACTGAACGAATGATCTTCAATATCGATTCTGCGATGAAACACTCTTATTCGAACAATGATACTTGTTTTAGTATCGATGTTATTGATGAAATCTTAGAAGAAGACTTCGATACTCTTCTAGACGAAGGTAGTAAAATCCTCCATTCCATCGAAGGAACCCTTCTCGAAGAAGAATTTTTTTTTTGAATTTAATGAATTCATAGCAATGACTGAAGGTGAAAATTCTGAATCCGAATCCGATATTGAAGAACCACCATTCAAAAAAATCACCATAAACACAGATTATAAAATCAAGACATCCCTTGAAGAACCTCCTACGGATCTTGAACTCAAACCTCTTCCTGATAATCTGGGATATGTAATCCTGAAAGAACCCTCTTTTCTTCCTGTTATCATATCATCTCAATTATCTGCTCAAAACAAAGGCAAACTTGTATCCGTCCTTAAAAAACACAAGGAAGCTTTTGCCTGGAAAACAACTGACATTCCTGGTATTTGCCCATCATTCTGCAAGCATAAGATACAACTTCTGGATGAAAAAAAACCTGTTATCCCAAAACAAAGAAGGTTGAATCCAAATATGCAAGAAGTTGTTAAGAAAGAAATCGTAAAACTCTTGGATACCGGTATTATTTGTCCAATTACCGTTAGTCCTTGGGTTAGTCCTACTCACTATGTACCAAAGAAAGGAGGTATCACAATTGTCAAAAACAAAAATGATGAACTTATCCCAACAAGAACCGTTACGGGTTGGCGAGTATGCATCGATTATCGTAAACTCAATGAAGCAGCAACCGACAAAGATCATTTTCCTTTACCGTTTATGGATCAAATGTTAGAAAGACTCGCAGGAAATAAATATTTCTGTTTCCTCGATGGTTTTTCTGGATATTTTCAAATTCCTATCGATCCTAATGATTAAGAAAAAACAACATTCACATGTCCTTTCGGAACATACGCTTATAGGCGAATGCCTTTCGGGCTATGCAATGCCCCAACCACATTCTAAAGGTGCATGTTAGCAATCTTTCATGACATGATAAGAAGAATTCCGTCGAAGTATCATGACGATTTCTCCATCTATTGAAACTCTTACGACAAGTGCCTAACAATCTCGATAAATGCTCCACGTTGTAAAGATCACATCTTGTCCTTAATTGTGAAAAAAAAGTCACTTTCATGGTCAAAGAAAGGAAATAGTGCTTGGACACAGGTACAGCGCAAGAACTTGAAGTCGACAAAGCAAAAATCGACGTAATCTCAAAACTTCCGCCCCCTACTAACATTAAAGGAATTAGAAGCTTTCTTGGACATGCCAGGTTTTACCAAAGATTCATAAAATATTTCTCGAAAATTGCTTGACCACTAACTAAGCTGCTTGAAAAAGATACCCCATTTGAATTCGATGACGAATGTCAAAAAGCATTCGATTTATTAAAAGAGAAACTCACATGTGCTTTTGTGATCATAAGCCCAAACTGGAATCTTTCATTTGAACTTATGTGTGATGCAAGTGATTTCGCAGTTGGAGCTGTCTTAGGTAAAAAAGATGGTAAAATTTTTCACCTGATCTATTTTGCAAGTAAAACTCTTAATCCAACTCAACAAAAATACACCGTAACCAAAAAAGAGCTTATGGTTGTAGTTTTTGCATTCGACAAATTCAAATCCTATCTTATTCTATCAAAAACCATTGTTTACACTGATCATTCAGCTCTTAAGCATTTATTAAAAAAACAAGATGCAAAACCCCGTCTCATTCGATGAATTTTACTCTTACAAGAATTTAACATAGAAATCAAGGATAGAAAAGGAACAGAAAATGTTGATGCTGACCATTTGTCTCGAATTAAAAATGACAAGTCAAGTGATGACAATGATGTTGATGATAATTTTCCTAGAGAGACCCTTATGGAAATTAACACAAAAGATGAACCATGGTTCGCAGACTTTGCAAACTATTTGGTGGCTGAAGTTATACCGAAAGGGATGACGTATCAACAAAAGAACAAATTCTTCTCTGACCTCAAACATTACTTCTGGGAGGAACCTTACCTTTCCAAAATATGTTCTGACGGAATAATCAGACGATGTGTATCCGGATCAGAAACCCGAACAATTTTAGATCAATGCCACTACGGACCAATCGGTGGACATTATGGACCAAACATAACCGCAAAGAAGGTCCTAGACTCAGGTTTTTACTGGCCAACAATTATTAAAGAAGCTCATACTCTAGTTCAATTTTGCGAAGCATGCCAAAAGACGGGGAATATATCAAAACGTGATGAGATGCCCTTAAACAACATTCAAGTATGTGAAATTTTCGATATATGGGGTATTGATTTTGTGGGACCATTCCCAAAATCACATAAGTTTGAATACATTCTTGTCGCTGTTGATTATGTATTTAAATGGGCCGAAGCTCAAGATTTACCAACAACTGATGCCCGAGTGGTTATTACCTTCCTTAAGAAACTATTTTGCCCGTTTTGGAATGCCCAAAGCTCTAATCAGCGACCGAGGTACTCACTTCTGCAACAAAATAATGGAAAGGACCATGAAAAGATATGGAGTTAACCACCGTTTCTCCACATCATATCATCCTCAAACCAGTGGTCAAGTTGAAAACACGAACATAGATCTTAAAAAAATTCTTGAAAAAACTGTTAAAGACAATCCTGCTATTTGGTCAAGAAAACTTGATGACGCTCTGTGGGCTTTTCGCACCGCTTACAAAACACCTACCGGTACCACACCCTATAAACTTATTTATGGAAAGAACTGCCACTTACCATTTGAAATTGAACACCGTACATACTGGGCTTTGAAGAATTGCAACCCAGATCTCATCGCTGCTGGTGAAAAATGAATGTTCCAGTTACACAAATTAGACGAATTTAGACATCAAGCCTATGAAAACTCTCGTCTGTTAGCCGTGTATTTTATTAAAGTGATGGACAATATACATATTCCCGAGCCTTGTATAATAAAACTAGGTTTACGGAATATTAGTTCAAGCTAGTAGGGGCCTAGTTTGTCGGACACAAGCCCATTTGTCTATGAACCGGCCCACACAACGCCACAAGAATAGTCCATCCTTGTAGCTATTTAAAGCCCTCTCCAAGTGTGGAGAGGGTGTTGCTTCTCATTTTTCTTTTGTGAAACAAGTAACCATTTTTCTTTTTTTTTACTTTCTCTCTCTAAAATCTATTTTCCTTATTTTTGTGTTTGAGGTGATGAATGATATCCTAACAGTGGTATCAGAGAAGTTCATTTATGTACATTTATCCTAAACAACGGGAGAAGCACCTATCCTTCATCGGTCTTGAGCAAAGTCATATAAACATTTCAAGTTTGAATGCTCAAGAGAAGTTCTAAGGAAAATGATGGTAAATAAGATATATCTCACATATTTTACCCTGTTGAGCACAATTTTTCAAGATATTCTCAAAAAGAAAATTTCAAAATTCCTTTCCAAAAACATTTGTGTGCTCAACAAACTCCCTCTCCAATTATCAATCATTCGATAATTTGAGGGGGGAGTATATAATATGATTCATCTGCAATGCACACGCTGTTCACCCCAGACTTTGTTAGGCCTCATGTGAATTCGGACATTAACTTGTTTTTAATTCACTAATTGTCAAAAATTGTAAACACATATGAAATTTTTGAGGGGGAGAATAGTGATTAAAATGTGATCAATACGGATTAATAATGGATACGATCTTCAATCTATAAGTGCGTTCCCAAACCTCGCATGTGCAAAACTCTTTCATAATATGGTGCATATGTGTAGGGGGAGCTTTTTGGTGATATAGAAAACTCTCAATGTGTAATAAATGATTTCTCGAACACGTTGATTGATTTTTTTCAATGGTTTTATGGCTACTATGGAAATACCAAAGACCGACCAACTGTTGTCTCATAAGGGGATAATAAGTGCGGTTAGGTAAGGAATTTCTGTTTCATGATCACGCAGAACCGGAGGGATCTACCCATGAACTTTCCTCTAGATGTAGTAGAAGTCCCTAGGTATGATTGAAAAAAAAGGGATTAAAGGTGATTGGGAAGAATGTTAACCAAGCATGAGTTATCACCGGAAACAATCCCAACAAGGAGATAATGAAGCCGTTGGTTTAACATTGAAGGTTGAAGAATGAAAAAGAAATCGTAAGGATAAAGGGTGTAAAGAAAGAAGCCCTCCATACAACCTTAGGCAGAAACCGGGTCAATTCATAATCTATCGGTAATCACAAAGATGATTCCGATATTGAAGACTGACATCATGGACCCAGTGATGCAATGCACAACCCTCCTAGCCACTCAGAATCTCTCAAAAGATTTCTGTTTCATTTCTCACGGAGATCAACACATTTCTATCGGACTTTTCATCATTCCGAGATCATTGATATTGAAAAGGTGGCAATCCCTCCCAGCCTCCGAAACCAAATAACAAATGTGCACTTAAGAGTCTAGAGCCTCGAGTGATCCAAGAAAAAATCTCACTAGGACACAAATTTCCCAATATGACAAAATGTAGTACATCAATATACATCATTTGGTATCATTAATCCTACCATTATCCTTTGTTAAAAATTGCAGAACATCAGAGTGATACTCTTAGTATTCACAGTGAAGATGGAAATCCTTCTTGAGCCAACATCAAACAAGCTCTTGGTAGGTGACTTGCGAGATTCTATATGAATCAAACTTGTGTCAACTGGAAAGAAACGATGGTGAGATTCTACATGAATCAAACTTGTTTTCCAATCATATGAATTGACGACTCAATCAGAAGAGATAGTAACTATCTGGATTCACTCTTACCGTGTTGTCAGCTTTGAGACGCTCCGGTAACGAGAACGGCTAGTGCAGCTGCGAAACCCTTTCAAGGAGATTCTTTGAATTCTACCTTATCACAGGCAGTATTTATACTGATTAACGGGGAACCGTGGGTATTGCAACCATATTCGACGAAATGACAAAGACACTTTCGTCCATATATGTTTATCTCTAACATACTTGGCAGGTTTTTCCTGATGGATAGCACTCTAGTCCATGACGATTCAAGATTCCAAGACCTTCATCTCAATCCACAAAAGATTAATACATGATAACCTCAAACTATCAAAGTCTTCCGCCAATCTCTGAATAACAAGCACATCCTCATAAGAACCTTCTGTGGTACAAGTAATCATGTAAAAGAAAATGTTGAGGGAGATTGTTAGCGAGCTTTCAAGATCTTTAGCATGAGGTGGAGACACAAGATGCAAGGCGGCATAAAGATTCAAGGATAAATTTAGATACTCAGTAGTCAAGACAAATCAAAGCAAAGACCACGATATCAGTATTTTGTCAAAGTATATCAAGTTAAAGATCAAGATCCAAGATCACAAGCATGCAAAAGGAACTTCAAAAGGAATTCCCAAGAATACAAGGCTCCAAGTCTCAAGACGTCACAAGAAGGATCCTCAATTGAATGACCACCCCTTAGGGGGAGATTGTTAGCCGTGTATTTATTAAAGTGATGGTCATTAAATATTCCCGAGCCTTGTATAAGTAAAACGTAGTTTACGGGAATTTAGTTAAGCTAGTTGGGCCTAGTTGTCGGGCTCAAGCCCATTTGTTCTATGAACCGGCCCAACACAAAGCCTACAAGAATAGTCCATCCTTGTAGCTATTTAAAGCCCTCTCCAAGTGTGGAGAGGGTGTTGCTTCTCATTTTTCTTTTGTGAAACAAGTAACCATTTTTCTTTGTTTTTTACTTTCTCTCTCTAAAATCTATTTTTCCTTATTTTTGTGTTTGAGGTGATGAAATGATATCCTAACATCGTCTATACAAGGCAAGAACCAAAGTCCGGCACGACAGAAAATTAAGAATGAGGAAAGAATTCAAACAAGGAAACAAAGTTCTGCTATTTCACTCGAAGTACAAATTTAAACAACCGAAACTCAGATCCCGTTGGCTAGGACCATACGTAGTAAAATATCAATATCCATCCGGATATGTTGAACTCTATGGAAAAGATGGAAAGACGTTCATAGTCAATGGCCATCGACTTAAACTATATCATAAAGAAGATAATGACCTAAGGGAAGCAGTCACTCCCTTCTTTCCCAAAGAATGACTCACCAAGTTCGAGTCTAGCTAACGACTCTCTTAAAAATTAAGCGCTTCTCGGGAGGCAACCCATGCTTCACTTAAGTGTGGAGGAGTCCCTCCTCTATTCTTCCATTCTTATCCTTTATTTATTTTTCTAATTAAAAAAACAACAAAAATATTTTCCTTTTTGTGTGCTTTTGTATGTTTACCTTTTATACAGGTAATATAGCTTAAAGATTTTGGAAAATTATGAAGTCTGCTCAAGGATAGCTCTCTCGCAGCTATATATCTATATGCCCCGGGAAGTACCGTTTTCCCTTAATTTTCCCTATTTTATCTCTGTTATCAGTTATAACATTGAGGGCAATGTTCAACTTAAGTGTGGAGGAGAGCCAAATAGGAAAAATTAAGCATATCCCTCCATGTTTGCCCTGTTTTAAAAAAATCAATCAAAATTTATATATATGCTTTCAAAAATTTAAAAATGATCTTAGTAAGGCAAATCCAACCGGATTGACACTATAGCTAGTACAACCTAGTCCACTAAATTGTGAGAATTATAAGCCTCTAGAATATTCGGGTACCCACTTTTGGTACCTAAGATAATTGATGCCTTTAGCTTGTTCGAGTTAAGGAGTGAGCAATCATATGTATCTATTCCATCGTTATGGATGTGTATATGTGGTTTTGTCGCCTTTTCTGGAGCAATGGTATTGGTTGATCATTATATTTGAGAGAGCCGGTAATTTAGAAGCTCTAAAACTTGTGCTTGATCATCATTTCCTAGACCAAAGCCTGATTAATCATATGATATGAATTCCGCAAGTCCTTGTTCTTGCAAGTGCTCCCTTTAGTGCTAAATTGCTAAAAGTCCTAAAGTAAAGAAGTTAAAGTTAAAGAAGAAGTTATGTGCCAAGCCTTAGTTATGATTATTGTGGTAAAAAAAGAGAAAATTTATATAGTAGTTCAAATAAAGGCTCAAGTTCCGGCACATGAAGATTAGTATATGCTTTCACATCAGCATCAAAGTTCTGCCCTTCGGTCAGGTTTATGTGTCAAGTACAAGCCTATGGTAGCTGTCTAGATTATGTCTGTGAAAATTGAGTGTTTTCACAAAAATATATAAGCCTCACAAAAATATAATCCTATCCGATGGCGTGAGTGGAATTACAAATCAAACAATATCCTATTGATGGTGCTATGTTATATGTCTATGCCTGAAAAGTTACCTAATATGCAAACTCTTATAAAAATCAAATTTTCCCACTTCGAAAAAAACGAATTTAAATGGAAAAATTTTTTTTTTTTTTATTTTTTCGCTTCGATTGCTTGAGGGCAAGCAATAAGCTAAGTGTGGAGGGATTTGATAACGCCTAAATTATACATGTTTTCTATGGCGTTATTTGTATATATTTTATCATTTCTCATGAACTTTCGATAATTAATAGCTTAAATTGCTTTCAGGTTCACTTGAAGACATCCCGAGGTTAGATAAATCAAAATCAAATACTTACACGTTAAAGAACACATCATTCAAGAATAGATCAACAATCAAGCTCTATGTGCCAAATGTGCACCGCACTTGCCTTTTGTGCGCCGCACTTACCTTCAAGTCAAAGACAGTCAAAATCGCATTTACTCACCAAGTACGACGCACAATTTCCTTTGTGCGCCGCACTTCCCACCTGATATGAAGAATTTATGAAGACTTTAATGCTACTGCATTTACACCCTAAGTACGCCGCACATATTCTCTTGTGTGCCGCACTTACTCAATAAACATTTAATACTTGTGCATTTAATCACCAAGTGCGCCGCATAATCTTTTGTGTGCGCCACACTTTCACCCGAATATCAGCCTATAAATAGAGCCTCAAAATCTCTCATTTTCATATCAACAAACATAAAACATCATCACAAACAACAACCCTCTCCCACAAACCTTTCTCTCCAAGCATAAACACCATATCTTTTGTAGATTCAAGATCGAAGAACCAAAAACGAGGAAGAATATCATACTAGTATAATAAAAATAATAAAGTTTGTTATTGAAGCAAGTTATGTTATGATCTCCTTAGCCATGAGAGGCTAAATCTCTCATGACTACTCGGTGATGTTATGATAATGAATACGTGTTTGGTATGATCGTGATCTCTCTAATCTTTAGCTTATGTTGCAATCCTATTATATCTTATCTAATCCATCTTTGCTTATCAACTTAAATTATATAATCATATTGGTATAGGTTGAGAGACCCGTTATGATCTATGTAGTTTTAAAGATTTATCTATGGTCTTTATCGTTTGTGCCGAGAAATCCACTTTCGTAAATTGATAAACAAATTAGCTTTGATATACTAGTAACTGGATTATTTTAGTGACACATTTGGTCTAGTTAACTAAATATAAGTCTTGAGTTAATCAAGTTAGTTTGTGAAAACGTTTTCTGACGAGAAATTCTTTTTTATAAATTAAGGTTTCACTTTTGAGGTCTAATCATTTCCAACACTTATAAATTATTTTCAACTATCCGAGTAGTCATCTTTATTATCACTGGTACAACAAAAGTTACTTTCAAAATTGTTAAAGTCTATTTTCTTTTTGATTATTTGAACACAACTCAAATCCCTATCGACGACCTGGTCTTACCTAAAAAGATTATACTACATACGTGGGTTATACTTTTACCCGTGTGTTTCCCTATAATAAAATTGGTATTTTTAGTAATTATAAATTTAAAGCTTTTGAAACACATCAAAGTTTTTGGCGCCGTTGCCGGGGATTTTTAAGCTGTTCTGTAGTCAACTCTAGAAATTATTAACTCCCCTCTTTTCAAAATCCGCCGTAAACACTTTCTGGCAAACGGACCCTAAAAAATTCCATTGGATGCATGACACTGCTTCCAATTCTAAACTTGTTGAACCATTTACATTAACTAACTGAACTTACCTTGAAATCAAAGACATCATCAAAGAAACAGAAGAGTTCCCCTTCCATCAAAGAAATAATCCACTCTCAACACCCGAGAGTTGTCCTATACCGCCAATCTCAACATCAATTACTTCTGGCACTTCTTTATATTCTTCGACAATATGAATACCAATGGATGATGAAGCCCATGTAGGCTGCCGACCGTTTGTCACTAACTCTGACTCCCGCGGTTCTGCAATTAATATTTTGAAACCGAAAATCGAATTTTCCATTGAAAGGTAATAAAGACCTCACTGAACTCTCGTCAAAGGAAACCGATTTGGTGGTAGAACCAAAACCGATCCTCACAAACACATTTAGGAATCCTCAGAATCTGCGATATGTTTAAATACAAAGACACCAAAAATGAAGTTGTCTGCCTAATGATGTTTCCCCTATCACTCACTGGAGAAGCAAAAACATGGCTGGACAAACTCAATGAAGGAACTATCAAAACATGGGATGAACTTCGAACCGCTTTCATTAGACGATTCTTTCGCCCAGCTCTTTTCAACTGACTCCTCGGAGAAATTCGTGCCTTTTCCCAACATAAAAATGAATCTCTAACCGATGCTTGGCTTCGTATGAAAGAAATGCTACTGAAAATCCAGTTCAATAATCTGTCCAAAGCAATTTAAATCGCCATAATCTTTTACCATGGTCTCAACGAAATAACCCAAGAAGTTTAAAAATGCTGCAGTCGGTGGTATTTTCCTCTATAAAACACCGAATCAAGCTTATCAGCTTCTCGAAGATAAAGTCTTACTCAAGCTCGACTGGGCTAAAAATAAAAAAAATAAATCATCTCTTAAGAAAATCGTTGCTTTCGCCGGTGAAAGTAGCAGTTATTCCGACATTAACAAAATAATGGACCCCCGACTAGATGCCATGACCAAAAATGGATCTTAAGTACAAAAGAACTCCAATCACGTGCAAAATTACCAACACCGCCAAAAGAATATACTTAGACGGAAGATGACATGCCTTATGTCGTCGTGAAGAGAAGAGTCAAAATTCATGCAAACATTTCGTAAAGACATCGTTTTACAAATGATTACCGCCTACGAGACTCGAATCGCGATAACTGGCGTTCAAGTGAACGGAATAGTTACAACCGAGACAACTACCAATCCAACACCGATGATAAATCCTATGATCTTCAAATGCAATTCAACAATTTCATGAAATCTCAGCAATCAACCAACGCTTTTGTCAAAGATATATACATGGACCTCAGAACTCAACTCGAAACAGTAGCAAAAAATCATCAAGCTTCAATCTAAAACCTTGAAACTAAGTTCGACAGACTGGTTGACAAGCAATCTGGTCGACCCTCTGGACTCTTCCAAGTACCACTCAACCAAACCCAAAAGGGCACAACTCCAAAGCCTACCAACCACCTCAATCTCGTAACGAGCATGTAAATGCCGTATTCACAAGAAGTGGTAAAACCTATAACCCACCAGTTAACCCAAATGATCAACAAAACAATTCTGAAAACCCTATCAATTTCGATAATGATGATGAAGACGATGAACCTACACCTCAACCTAAACTTAAAGATCCAAAACCAGCAAAAGAAACACCATTACCCAAACCATATAAACCAAAAATCCCATATCCTCAACGCCTAAGGAAAGAAAAGAAAGGAGGCCCAAAACAAAAACTTCCAATCTGACATGATCCGAGCCATCCGAATCAACGTACCTCTTGTAGACGTCTTAGTCGGAATGCCTAACTATGGCATATTTCTCAAAGAACTCTTAAGCAACAAACATAAGATCGAACAAATTTCAGTCGCTTTCTTGAGCGATGAAAGTTCAGCAATGATCCAAAATAAAGTTCCACCCAAACTTGGAGACCCAGGAAGTTTTCTTATTTTGTGCAACTTCAATAAAACTTCCTTCTGTAATGCTTTATCCGACCTTGGTGCTAGCATTAACCTTATGTCGTATTCCTTATATGCAAAACTATCTCTCAAAACTCTTAAGCCTACTAAAATGAGCGTAATATTAGCTGACCGATCATTCCAATACCCTATTAGAAAAGCCGAAAATATGCTCATTGAAGTTGGTAAATTCACCTTCCTTGCTGATTTTGTTATTCTCGAAATGGAAGAAGATAGCAAAGTTCCTCTTATCTTGAGACGACCCTTTCTTCACACTGCTGATGCAGTAATTCGAAGTAAATAGAAACAAAACTCAATCTTGAGTTAGGTAACTGACGAATGGATCTTTTAAAAACGACCTTGCCATTAAACACTCTTATTCAAACAATGATACATGTTTCAATATTGTTGTTATCGATGAAATCTTAGAAGAAGATTTTGATGCTCTTCTAGATGAAGGAAGTAAAATCCTCCATTCCATTGAAGGAACCATTCTCAAAGAAGAAATCTTTTTTGAATTCAATAAATTCATAGCAATGGCTACAAATGAAAACTATAATTATGAGTCTGATGAAGAAGAACTAAAATTTAAGAAAATCACCATCAACACAGATTATAAAATCAAGACATCTCTCGAAGAACCTCCTACGGATCTCAAACTAAAACCTCTTCCTGATATTTAGAATATGTATTTTTAGAAGAACCCTCTTTTCTTCCTGTAATTATATCATCTTAAATCTCTGCTCAAAACAAAAGCAAACTTGTATCTGTCCTTACAAAACCTAAAGAAGCATTTGCATGGAAAACAATAGACATTCCTGGTATCTGCCCATCATTCTGCAAACACAAGATACAAATTCTGGATAACAAAAAGCCAGTTGTCCAAAAACAGAGAAGGTTAAATCCGAACATGCAAGAAGTTGTTAAGAAAGAAATCATGAAACTCTTGGATACCGGTATTATTTATCCAATTGCCGATAGTCCTTGGGTTAGTCCTATTCAGTATGTACCAAAGAAAGGCGGTATTACAATAGTCATAAATGAAAATGATGAACTTGTCCCAACAAGAACCGTTATGGGTTGGCGAGTATCCATCGACTATTGTAAATTCAATGAAGCTACCGTAAAAGATCATTTCCCTTTGTCGTTTATGGATCAAATATTGGAAAGACTCACAGGAAATAAATATTTCTGTTTCCTTGATGGTTTTTTTTGGATATTTCCAAATTCCTATCGATCCTATGGATCAAGAAAAAACAACGTTCACATGTCCCTTCGGTACATACGATTATAGGCGAATGCCTTTCGGATTATGTAATGCTTCAGCTACATTCCAAAGGTGCATGTTGGCTATCTTTCATGACATGATTGAAGAATCAGTCGAAGTATTCATGGACGACTTCTACGTCTTTGGAAACTCTTTCGACAAATGCCTAAACAACCTCGATAAAATGCTCCAGCGTTGTAAAGATGCTCATCTTGTCCTTAATTGGGAAAAATGTCACTTCATGGTCAAAGAAGGAATTGTGCTTAGACACAAGGTGTCTGGCGTAGGACTTGAATTTGACAAAGCAAAGATCGACGTAATCTTAAAACTTCCACCCCTACCAATATCAAAGGTGTTAGAAGATTTCTAGGACATGTCGGTTTTTACCGAAGATTTATTAAAGATTTCTTAAAAATTTCCCGACCTCTAACTAAGCTGCTTGAAAAAGATACCTTGTTCGAATTCGATGATGTATGTCAAAAAGCATTCGAATTATTAAAAGAGAAACTCACATGTGCTCATGTGTTCGTAAACCCAAACTGGAATCTTCCGTTTGAACTTATGTGTGATGCAAGTGATTTCGCAGTTGGAGCTGTCTTAGGTCAAAAAGATGTTAAAAACTTTCACCTAATCTATTTCGCAAGAAAAACTCTCAACCTAGCTCAACAAAAATACACCATAACCAAGAAAGAACTTATGGCTGTAGTTTTCGAATTTGACAAATTTAGATCCTATCTTATACTATCAAAAACTATTGTTCACACTGATCACTCAGCTCTTAAGCATATGTTTAAGAAACAAGACGGAAAACCACATCTTGTTCGATGGATTCTACTCCTACAAGAATTCGATATAGAAATCAAAGATAAAAAAGGTACATAAATGTTTGCTTGATGCCTTAGACCACTATCTCGATTGAAAATAACGAGACAAGTGATGACAGTGAAGTTGACAATAACTTTCCTGGAGAAACCCTTATGGAAATTAACACCAGAGATGAACCATGGTTCGCAAACTTTGCAAACTATTTGGTGGGTGATATTATACCAAAAGGGATGATGTACCAACAAAAGAACAAATTCTTCTCTGACCTCAAACACTACTTTTAGGAAGAACCTTATCTTTTCAAAGTTTGTTTTGATGGTATGATTAGTCGATGTGTCTATGGACTAGAAACTCGTACCATTTAAGATCAATGTCACCACAGACCTACCGGTGGACATTATGGACCAAACGTAACCGCTAAAAAGGTCTTAGATTCAGGATTTTACTGGCCAACAATCATAAAAGAAGCTCATTCTTTAGTTCGCCTTTGCAAAGCATGCCAAAAGATGGGAAATAAATCAAAACGTGATGAGATGCCCTTAACCAATATTCAAGTATGTGAAATTTTCGATTTATGGGGTATCGACTTTATGTGATCATTCCCAAAATCACATAAGTTTGAATACATTCTTGTTGCTGTCGATTACGTATCTAAATGGGCCAAAGCTCAGGCTTTACCAACCAATGATGCCCGAGTGGTTATTACTTTCTTGAATAAACTATTCTGCCGTTTTGGAATGTCCAAGGCTGTAATAAGCGACCGAGGAACTCATTTCCGTAACAAAATGATGGAAAAAACCATGAAAAGATATGGAGTTAGTCACCGTTTCTCTACATCGTAGCACCCGCAAACAACTGGTTAAGTTTAAAACACAAACAGAGCCCTCGAAGAATTCTTGAAAGACTGTTAAAGACAATCCTCCTATTTGGTCAAGAAAACTTAATGATGCTTAGTGGGCTTTTCGCACTACTTATAAAACACCAACTGGTACAACACCGTACAAACTAATATATGGAAAGAACTACCATCTGCCATTTGAAATTAAACACCGTGCATACTAGGCACTTAAGAATTGTAATCCTGATCTCATTGCTACTGGTGAAAAAAGAATATTTCAGTTATACGAATTAGACAAACTAAGACACCAAGCCTATGAAAACTCTCTTCTGTACAAGGCAAGAACCAAAGTCTGGCACGATAGAAAACTAAGAATGAGAAAAGAATTTAAACACAAAAACAAGGTTCTACTTTTTTACTCAAAGTATAAATTCAAATAACCGAAACTCAAATCTTGCTGGCTAGGACCATACGTAGTGAAACATCAATATCCGTCTGGATATGTTGAACTATATGGAAAAGATAGAAAAACATTTATTGTTAATGGCCATCAACTTAAGTTATACCATGAAGAAGAAGATTATAATGACCAAAGGGAAGCAGTCACTCCCTTCTTTCCGAAAGAATGAACTTCAGAAGCAGGAGTCTAGCTAACGACTCTCTTAAAAAATAAGCGCTTCTCTAGAGGCAACCCGTACTTTACTTAAGTATGGAGGAGTCCCTCCTACATACAACTCCACTCGTATCCTTTATTTATTTTTCTTAAAAAAACCAAAATATTTTCTTTTTTGTGTGCTTTTGTGTGTTTAATTTTATGCAAGTAATATAAGTCAAATCTAGAAAATTATGAAGTATGCTCAATGATGGCTCTCTCACAGCTATATATCTCTATGCCCCATGAAGTATCGTTTTCCTTTAATTTTTCCTATTTTCTAGTTTATTAGTTATCACATTGAGGGAAATGTTCAACTTAAGTGTGGAGTGGAGCCAAATAAGAAAAATTAATCATATCCCTCTATGTTGGCCCTGCCAAAAATTTCCAACTGATATTTTATGAAAATCTTAATATATATGCTTTCTAAAAAAATGCTCTTAGTAAGGCAAATCTAATCGGATTGACATTATAACTAGCACAACCTAGTCTACTAAATTGTGAGAATTATAAGCCTTCGAATATATTCGGGTATCCACCTTTGATACCTAAGATAATTGATGCCTTTAGCTTATTCGAGTTAAGGTTTAAATGCAATTGCAAGTGTCTCATCCGTCGTTACGGCTGTGTATTTGTAATTTGTCTCCTTTTCTAAAACAGTGGTATTGGTTGATAATTATATTTGAGTGAGCCGGTAATTTAGAAGCTCTAGAACTTATGCTTGATCATCATTTACTAGACCGAAGCTTAATTAATCATATGTTATGAGGTAAAATTAATCCCGCATGTTCATGTTCTTGCAAGCACTTCCTTTAGTGCTAAGTTGCTGAAGTACCTAAGTGAAGAAGTCAAAGTTAAAAGAAGAAGTTCTGTGCCAAGCCTTATATATATATATATATAATATATCTATATTTAAATATATATAAGTAAATATATATAAAAAGAATAATATAAAAATATAAATATAAAGATATATAATATATAATATATAGGCTCCGGTTCATTTGAGAAGTTTGAGAAATCTTCTTTTGAGCAAATTGATTCATATTTTTTTATTTGATTCACAAGTAAACATAGTTTAATGGTGAATCGAATCTAAAGATCACAAATTTGATTCACAACTTATTGCTAAAAGTCGAGTTATGGTAATATATCCTTAAATTTGATAGAAGGATTTTAGTATTTTACTTATATTGCAAAAACGAGAGATTTTTTAACATTGATTTGAATTTTTTACACATTTTGAATTATAATCAGCATAAAAGAGTTTACATTGAAAAACTTGAATCAAATTAAAAAAGTCTATCATTTTAAAAAACCTTCTAAATCTTCTCAAAATAAAAACCTCCTCAATCGATCCTGAATCAATAATATATATAAATATTAAATTAAATAAATATATATATATATATAATATATATATATATATATATATATATTATATATATATATATATATATATAAGCTGGATCGATTGAGAATGTTTTTATTTTGAGAAGATTAAGAAGGTTTTCAAAAACGATAAATGTTTAACTTTGATTTAAGTGTTTTAAGCATAGAGCTTATTTTAATGCAATTTTAATTCAAAATGTGTAAAAAAAATATTGAATCAATGTTAAAAATCTCTCGATTTTGCGATATAACTAGAATACTGAATCATTTGTACAGTTTTAATGAATCGTTACTATAACTCGATTTTAACAGTGATTTGCGAATCAAATTTGTGATTTATAGATTCAATTCACTATTAATGATGTAACTTGAGAAACAAATCAAAAATATGGAATCCAATTTGGCTCAAACGAAGATTTCTCAATCTTCTCAATATATATATATAAATATATTTATATATGTATATATGTATATATGTAAATACGTGTAATATGATAATATACTAATATAAATATAGATATATATATAAAAATTTACATATACGTATAATAAATGATACGTATAATATATATACGTAATTATATATTTATACGCGTATATATATAGTATATATATACGTATATATATATATATATACGTATATATATACGTTTATATACATATATCGTAATATATATATATATATATAATATATATATATATATATATAAATATATATATATATCATAATACTTTAAATATAGTATATGTAATATATATATATGTAATATAAATAAAAATGTATAGGTATAAACCCATTAGATATATACGTTAAATATGATGTGTGTGTGTGTATATATATATAGTGAGACAATCTTTCAGAACCATTCTTAGTACTGTAAGCTGACAAACCACCAAAACATGCATGCACGCCTTCAATAATTGTGATTTACTTGCACATATGTTCTAAAAAACAAAATATGTTTTTAAACAAACAAGGTAGTTCTAAATATAATGATAAGAAATTAGAATACAATTTTTTTGTTGAAGGTGTACATGTATGTTTCTTATAAGGCGTGTAACAACGATATTGCGAGCCGTGTTTGTTTTTTTTTTTTCTTTTTGTTAAGTTATTGTGAAAGAAGAAGAAAGTTCATAATGATTAGCTGAAGACATAAGTTGGATTCTATGAGTTATTGATGATTTTCATGTATTTTTTTATTTTTAAAAGGCGTGCATGTATGTTTTTGGTGGTTCTGTCAGTTCTCGCACTAAGAATGGTTCTGAAAAGAAAGTCCCCCTATATATATATATATATATATATATATATATATTAGCTCAAAGAAATAAAGGCTTAAGTTCCTGTACATGAAGATTTGTATATGCTATTATCCCTCATCAGTATCAAGTTCCGCCCTTCGGTCATGTTTATGTGTCAAGTACAAGCATATGGTAGCTGTCTAGATTATGTCTGTGCAAATTAAGTGTCTTCACAAAAATATAAACCCTATCTGAGTGGCTTGAGTGAAATCTATAAATCAAACACATTCCCCTGTGAGGTGCATAGTTATATGTCTATGCCTGAAAAGTTAATCAATATACAAACCCTTGCTAAAAATCCTAATTTTCTCCACGTCACGATAAATGATCTTATTTTCTTGCTTTGATTGCTTAAGGGCAAGCAATAGCCAAGTGTGGAAGGATTTGATAATGCCTAAATTTTACATGTTTTTGATGGCGTTATTTATACATATTTTATCATTTCTCGTGAACTTTCGATACTTAATAGCATGAAATACTTGCAGTTTCACTTGAAGACTGTTGGGACATACAAGACAAAAGGTCAAAGTACTGCTAAGTAGAAAGTCAAAGAACTGCTAAGTAGAAAGTCAAAGTACTGCCAGTTAAAGATCGAAGTACTGCCGTGGATAAAGGAATCTTAAAGGATTATCATTTAAATGGTTATGTTAAGTAATTATCTTGTAACAGTTATTTTAATGATAAGTATTGATTAGTGTTTATGTCATAAGAAGTATTAGTGATAAGTATTGTATTAGGAATCTGCAACCTTAGGCAGATTTAACGTGTGATAATACAAATCGTTTGTTAAATCATTGTGTGTTCTTCTTGATACTGTTAACTAGTTTCCGCATAGTTAATTGTATTACATCAGTGTTTCATTGTTATCAACTTGGATTTATTCAAGGAAGTAACATCCTTTACAGGCTAAAGGTTTATTATACTAAGGTATATCGATCCAACAAGTGGTATTAGAGCCTGTGTAGAGACTCTGATCTAGAAGAACTTTAATCATTCGAAATCTTTACAAACTCAAAAAGATGTCTGAAGCTGAACCTATCCCTCCCACCTCATCAGTCACTGCACTAAGAATCCCAATGATCAAGAAGGGTGAATATGACCTATGGTCCATGAAGATGCGACAGTATATTGCTATCACTGATCATATATTGTGGGATATAATCACCAATGGAGACCAAGCCACAACTGATCCTGCATCCTCGTCAGCAGCAAAAACTTCGCTTGCTGCTAACGCACGCTATTAATGCATTCAAGCGGATGGAATGATTACAACTGAGACAACTACCAATCCAACACCGATGATAAATCCTATGATCTTCAATATAATCAATGATTTCTGAATCTCACACATCAACCAACACTTTTGTCAAAGATACATTCATGGACCTCAAAAATCAACTCGAAACAGTAGAAAAAAAAAAAATCATCAAGCTTCAACCGGAACCTCGAAACTAAGTTTGACAGACTTGCTGGCAAGCAATCTGCTCGACCAACTGGATCTCTTCCAAGTAACACTCAACCAAATCCAAAAGGACTCAATTACAAAGCCTATCAACCACCACAATATCGTAATGAGCATGTGAATGTCGTGTTCACAAAAAGTGGTAAATCCTATAACCCACCAATTAACCCAAATGATCAACAAGACAATTCTGAAACCCTTGTCAAATTTGATAGTGATGATGAAGACAAACCTACACCACAACAAAAAAACTCAAGATCCCAAACCAGTCAAAGAAACTCCGTTACCCAATCCGTACAAACCAAAAATCTCATATCCTCAACGTCTAAGGAAAGAGAAAATGGAAGCCCAATACAGAAAATTTCTTGACATGATCCATGCGGTTCGAATCAATGTACCTCTTATCGACGTCTTAGCCAGAATGCCTAATTATGGAAAATTTCTCAAGGAACTAATAAGCAATAAACACAAAATTGAGCAAATTTCTGCCGCTTTCTTAAGCGATGAAAGTTCAGCAATGATCCAAAACAAAGTTCCACCTAAACTTGGAGACCCAGAAGTTTCCTTATTCCATGTAATTTCAACAAAACTTTCTCCTGTAATGCTTTAGCCGACCTAGGTGCTAGCATTAACCTTATGTTGTATTCGTTATATGCCAAACTATCTCTCGAAACTCTCAAACCTACCAAAATAAGCATGAGATTAGCCGACAGATCATTGTAATACCCTATTGGAATAGCTTAAAATATGCTCGTTGAAGTTAGTAAATTCACTTTTCCTGCTATTTCATTATCCTCGAAATGGAAGAAGATAACAAAGGTCCTCTCATCTTGGGACGACCATTTCTTCACACTGCTGATGCAGTTATTCGAGTTAAACAGAAACAACTCAATCTTGGAGTTGGAACTGAACGAATGATATTCAATATCAATTCTGCGATGAAACACTCTTATTCGAACGATGATACCTGTTTTAGTATCGATGTTATTGATGAAATCTTAGAAGAAGACTTCAATGCTCTTCTATACGAAGGTAGTAAAATCCTCCATTCCATCAAAGGAACCCTTCTCAAAGAAGAAATATTTGCTGAATTTGACGAATACATGGCAATGACTGCCGAAGAAAACTCTGAGTCTGAATCTGATACCAAAGAACCACCATTCGAGAAAATCTCCATCAATACAGACTATAAAATCAAAACATCTCTCGAAGAACCTCCTACGAATCTTGAACTTAAACCCCTTTTTGATAATCTGGAATATGTATTCCTAGAAGAACCCTCTTTTCTTCCTGTTATCATATCATCTCAGCTTTCTAAAGAAAAGAAAAACAAACTTGTATCCGTCCTTAAAAAGCACAAAGAGGCCTTTGTATGGAAAACCATAGATATTTCTGGTATTTACCCATTATTCTGTAAACACAAGATACAACTTCTGGATGACAAGAAACCTGTTGTTCAAAAACAAAGAAGGTTGAATCCAAACATGCAAGAAGTTGTTAAAAAAGAAATCGTGAAACTCTTGGATACCGGTATTATTTGTCCAATTGCCGATAGTCCTTGGGTTAGTCCTATTCACTGTGTGCCAAAGAAAGGTGGTATTACAGTTGTCACAAACAAAAATGATGAACTTGTTCCAACAAGAACCGTTACGGTTTGGCGAGTATGCATCGATTATCGTAAACTCAATAAAGCAACCGCAAAAGATCATTTCCCTTTACGGCTTATGGATCAAATGTTAGAAAGACTCACAGGAAATAAATATTTCTGTTTCTGGATGGTTTTTCCGGATATTTTCAAATTCCTATCGATCCTAATGATCAAGAAAAAACAATATTCACTTGTCCTTTCAGAGCATACGCTTATAGGAGAATGCCTTTCGGGCTATGTAATGCCCCAGCTACATTCCAAAGGTGCATGTTGGCAATCTTTCATGATATGACCAAAGAATCAGTCGAAGTATTCATGGACGATTTCTCCGTCTTCAGAAACTCTTTCGAAACATGCCTAAACAACCTCAATAAAATGCTCCAACATTGTAAAGAATCTTGTCTTTAATTGGGAAAAATGTCACTTCATGGTCAAAGAAAGAATTGTGCTTGGA
>BQNB010073577.1:0-32072 GCA_026074375.1 Tanacetum coccineum
TTATTGAGATAAAAGTCTTATAATAAATAAAGAAATAATATTGTGTAATAGGTTAGGTGATAGGCTCGTGACTTAAATAAAGTTACGAGACCCAATAAATAGCTAAAAGCTAAGAAACAAGAGCTCCCTGCTCTTCCTTGTATTTGGGTATAAATACCCTTCTCTGCCTTATTAGTGAGGTGGTCTTCTCTAATCAATCTAATCTTATTTCTCTAATCCTCCTCCTCCCTTTTTCTCTCTCTACCTTCTAATCTTTCTCTCTTTAGAATAAACACACACAACACCTAAACATACACTCTATTGCTTATTGATCCTAAATTCAAGACCTATCATCATTACATAAAGTATGCAAGTTACTCGTACACATAAATCATCTGCATAAACATTCATCAACTCTTCTTGACGTCCCGGTATTCCTACAAATATGGACTTTGCTAATTGGATCAGGCCGAGAAAACGGACAAGCCTAATTGGGGCCCAATAAAGTTCAACCCATTAAGGCCCAACAAGGCTTCTAGAAAATGGAGGGAAACTAGTGAATTCAAAATTTTAATTAGCTTCTAGAAACTTCTAGAAAATAAAGGGAAACTGGTAAATTTAAATTTTGAATCAAGGTGCATCGTATTATCCAATTCACCCTTTTATCCATTGGGCAAAAGAGACCTCTCCAAGAAATGACTTCCCTATAAATACCATACTATTCCTCCCCCCTCCTCCTTGTACAAAACCTATGGCCAAACACCAATCTACATCAAAATTTATGTCTTTGATCTTCTAACATGTTTCTAGCATTAGGCTTGATTCATGGTTACTTCCTAGAAGAATTCCACTAGTACGAAGGGGTATGTAGTGATGTATAGGATGTTTCTACATGAAAGTAATCATCTTTGTTTCTTATTTTTCATGTAGTAGATCGAGTCACATAGAAGTGATTACATTTGATCACTTGTATGTTAGATGGCGTTGTATGTTGTAACTTATTCATATCTTTTGTAGTCATGTGTAATACTTGTATTTTATCTTTTCCTTTCGAGTCGGACATTTCTAGTCGGTATATCTTTGAAAAATGGTGTAATTAACCTTTCCAAAATATTAAAATTGGTTAATTTTTGAAATGAGGAGGAAACTAATTTGTTTTTAAATAAAATCGAGCTATGTATACATTGTTGTATCTAATACACAAAACAACGACAAGCATTTTTAATTTCATCACAGATCTAGATCCAAACTCGGAAACTAATCTCGGAAACTCAAACTCAGAGGGGTTCAAAACTCAAAACATTTTAATTTTTTTTATCTCCTGTATCGGTTTTGTTGTGCGTCTTCATGAGATTTAAGAAATTTTACAGATCTTCACATAATAAAAACATATTTATTGATCTCTTGAAGTTGTTTTACATCTGTTAAATTTTCGAAAAATGAAAGGAAAACAAGTCCTACATAGACCCAATATCAAAATTATAAATTCCTAATATAGACCATGTCCAAATCTCACTTTTGTTTTTGGGGCCTTTCAACGAAAACAGAAAAATTAACTAGTACAGATCTCAGTTTGGCTTTGTTTGGTATCTCGTTGAGATTTATCGATTCTTTTAAAATCTTTCCAACACAAACTAACCAAAGTAATCATAGATCGTTTTGAAGTCTAAAGCTTCATTCAATTTACGAAAACCATAAAGAAAAAGACAAGAACAAAAGTGTCCATATCTTTATCTTGTTTTGGTTTATAAACGAAAACATCAAAAAGAAACTTAAAAGGAAACCAACCTGTGATCTAAAAGATCTTGAAGCCACAACTTTTTCATATACATGAAACGAATAAGGGGCTGAGTGGTGACATATACGAAATTGTAATTTACTTCAAGTTGTTGTTTTATCTCTTTGAGTAGTAATAGTGTGATATTGTATGTATCAAAGTGTGAAAGATAAAATCTTGTATGTGTTTTTTAGTGAGATAATAACAGGAGGCGCAGGTTTATGAGATAGGGTTAGGGTTTCAAGCGAAGTGTAAAAGTGAGAGTTTTATAACTAAAGAGTTTAGTTTAAGATTTTAATGGGTTATAATCATTTTTGAGCTGGACCCAATCTATCCGAATTGTTATCATATTTTGGGCCGGATAATATTTTTTAGGGGCTTCATACATTTCTTGTAAGTGATATTGTGGGCTAAATTTTGTAACACCAAACATGCACCTAAAAAAATTTCTGAATTGAATTTTTGGGTTTGTGTTGAAAATTACATGGGTTTCGTTGTGCTAAAACAGAAAAATGGAATCAAATGAGAAACAACAATTATTTGCTCAAAAAGTCCAACAACAAAACACGACTTTGACTAGTCAGCTTGAGTTGTATAAAGAAAGGGTCTGGGTTTTAGAAAACATCAAAGGGGATTAAAATTATCTCAACGAATTTCTTGAGACTGATCGCAAAACAAAACATTTTAATCAACAAGCTCAGTCTCAATTTATTCGTGATCAAGATATCATTCGAGATCTAAAACAACAACGTGATAAATTGGACTTAGCAGTTATTTACTATAAAAGACAAAAAGAGGAATATCAAAAGACACAAATAATTTTAAATCAAACACAGCGTGTCAAAGAGGAAAAATATCTTAATGATATTATTCAGTTACAAGCTAAGAACAAAGATCTTGAACATGTGAAAACATTATTTGTAAAAATGGGGCAATCAATGAAACACTTCAGTGGCTTACAAATGAACAACAAAGCTTTTCGAGACAACTTACGGAAGTCGGGTTTGGGATATAACGGCATTATGTTCTTTCACAAGCTTATGTACTAAAATTCTATTGTTGTATTCGTGCTTATGAACTTTTGTAATAGATTGAACAACTGCTTGTGTTTGAATTCTGGTCGAAACTATTGAGGATGCTGAAAGGTCATAATTAAAAAAGGAACGAGTTTCAATAAGATGAAAAAGTTCAAGAGTTAAAGATGAAACCAATGATTTACAGAAAATTGAAAAACTTTATGATGTATTTTGTTCCTCAAAAAAGACTTTCTGCTGAACAAACATATTTTCATATCTTTATATATCTTTGAAAAGTTTTTTCTTGAGACAAAACAAGCATGGCACAGTGCCTAGTGCAAATCCAATACTTGTGGTTTTGTTTGAATGGAAAATGTTTTCAAAAAATTGTTTGAGTTACTAGAAAGAATTTTAAACGAGAAAGCATTTTCTATACGTCTAAAGAAGAACTTTGATTAATTGATGTTTGTGTAGAAGCGAAATTAATTCTTCGAGAATGGCATGTCTATTTTGAAGTCTTTCAGAATCGATTTAAAAGAGATGTAAAAGAAATGAAAGATGTTTTTGTTTCAGTGGAAAATGATCTTGATGAAACTTTCAAACAAAATGAGCTTTTAAAAGATCGACTCTTGGAAGCATCCTTAGCTGAAGATATCAAGAATCTTGTCATAACCTCTTGTGTGGAAATAAGGAATAAGGATTTACATGATGAAACAGAAAGAATTTCACATGAGTCAAAAGAGGTTTCAAATGAGAGTAAAACAGCTGATACGGTTTGTAATGATGCATTTAAAATCACACAAGAATTGTCAAAAAGGATTGTTGAATTGGAAAAAGATTTGTCAAAATTTGAGGCAAAGTGTATTGCTTTTGAAATAGCACATTCGCACATGGCTAGAGAAAATAATTATTTGAAAACATTGCAAAAAGAAAATGAGAATTTTATGGGATCATTACAAATCGAGATTGCTCATTTGAAACAGACTTATAAAGATTTGTTTGACTCGGTTCAAAGGTCCAGAGTTGAGACTAATGAATGTGATGAAGTCAAAGTTAAGGTCGATTTTGTAGATTGAAAACTATAAAAACATTGAGTTGGAATATCGAGTGACGTCATTAATACAGGAGAATGAACACTTGAAGTTGACTTACCAAAGTTTGTTTGATTCAATCAAGAATTCGCAAGGTCACACAAAAACTTTAAGTGTAACACAAAATGAGGCAGAAAATCTGAAGTATCAATTGTTTAAATTTGATGTGAAATAAGTTCAATAACATTTGTTTTGAAAGATTTGTATTTTCAGAAAGAAGCCCTTGGATATTTGTGAATTAACTAGGAATCGGGGGGGAGAAATAATTTTTTGATAACGAATACAAGTGTTTTTCAAATAAAGATGATGGTAGAAAAGTCTTTAACAAAACAAATAAAAGAAAATTCTGATTTATTGATAAAAATCGATAATCTTGAGAATGTTTTTGCTGACGAAGAAAAAAGGGCAACATTGGTAAAATTGAATGCTTTTGATAATGAAAGTTATGATTTTGAATCAAAGGTTATTCATCTCGAAAAAACATTGCTCAAAAGTCAAAAGATTTTGATGATGTCAATCTTGAATTGTCGAATAGAAGCCAATTTGAGGGGTATTTTGCAAAACTTGAAAATGAAAAGTTGTTCTTGAACGACAATTGGCTCGTAGGTTGATGAGTTAATGCCGAAAAGATAAATTTGAACGAAATTAATCATTTAAGGACTCAAACTTTGAAAAATCCTGAACGGGTTAGCGTTCTGGAAGCAAAGTTTGATAATTCTTTATATTTAGGAAGAAAACACCGTTTCATTAAAAAGTAAGAGATCATCTTTTGGAATTCAAAATTTGCATCACAAAGATATTCGTTCTTGTCCAAAAAGAATATCATGAGTTGAGAACTTCGTATAATGCTTTAAAATTGAAGTTTGATTCTCTTAATTGGAAAAAATGGAACATTAATGTTTCAAAATCTTCAAAACCTAAAAAAGTGTTTTGGAAAAGGTTCACACGGGTGAATCCTCAAAACCATTTTTAAGAAAAGTTTCTTAGTTTACAACATATTCTTTACAAAAAGATAGGAAGTTTTCTAAGAAATCTCAAAGTTTGGGAAACATTTTTTCTCAAAAGTGGTTTATGCCAATCAGTTCTTTAAAGGAAAGATTCAAGTTTTTGAAACACTCACCACTCTTGTTTTACACCAGTAAAACAAGTGTGGAGACCAAAGCAAAGTCATTCGAAATCTTTCGAATATTACAAATCAAAAATGCTTTCAATGTAAAACAAGAATGACTTTGCTTCGACCATCAACAAGAAAGAAAGATTTTCAAACGATGCAAAAACAAATTTTTAGAATGGTTTCCATCAATTGACAATAAAACAAATGGGAATCTTCTTCGTCAACAAGATTTAAAACTCCACACGAAACACTGAGTTTCAATAATCAATGGAAATCAAAAGGAATTTTAAATCTCTGTTGATTCCACGAGAGCCAACACCTTCTCCCACACCACAACCCAACCTCTCTGTGTTTTCAAATCGAAACACGGTTCAAAAGCTCTCGTTGGACACTCTACCGGTTAGCACCCTGCTTATAATGGGTGCGAAAAGGTTTATTGTCTAAATACTTGATGTAATTGGTGCCGAAAGTTCAATATAGACTCCTTATTGGTCATAGACCCAATGAACCTCAAATCTAGCCACTCTTTTTTCATCAAAATAAAAAACCCATTTCACCTATTTTTTAACAAAATTAAATATCTCACACCACTGTTATCGTTACGTAAAACAAAGCATACTTCGCGACGAGAATTAAATTATCTTGTATAGTGGGCGACGAAGCATAAGTACTTTCGGACGAATTTTTTTTAAAATTTTATGAGTTATATTGATTTATTGAAATCTATAGTGATTTTATGAAATCATAATGTTCGTTATTCGAATTATATGATTCGTCTAGTTCATTATATAATTGCATTCGTGACTGAATCAAAATTGAAAAAAGTTGTAGGAATCACAATTCATATATGTATTTTATGAAATCTTATATGATTTTATGAAATCATCTATGATCGGTTATACGACTCATTATATGAATCGTTATACGAATTAATAACGTTTTCGCAATTCGCGACTGAAAAAAAAATCGAAAAAAAGTTCCTCGAAAGTATATCGTGTCACCCGTCTACTGAAAGATAAAAAAATACTCGTCGCGATGGTGTATTTTTTGTCGTGTGACGATTTACCGTTTGTAAGATATTTTATTTTTAAAAAAGAGGTGGAAAGTGAGTTTTTTATTTTTGATGAAAAAATAAATGGTTGAGATTGATTCATTGGATCTATGACAAATAATGAGTCTATGTTGATCTTAACTCTGTAATTGGTTTGTAATCAAATGTCAGATTGCAACCCGGTCTTCAAATAAAAGGGAAGTATACGTTTCAGTGCGCTTTACCTTAAAAAGAAGAGAAATCTTCTTGTTTTGAGCATAGTATTCAACTTTTTCAAAAAAGATTTCAAAATATTCTTTCAAAAGTTTGCTCACAAATGGTTGTTTAGTTAAATTTCAGATAACAATCCGGTTTTCAAATAAAAGAAAAGTTTACGTTTCAGTGCGCTTTATCTTTAGCAGAAGAGAAATCTTCTTTGTCCCGAGCAATTTTTTATCAAATTCTTTTCAAAAAGTGTGCTCGAGACATACGACTTTTAAGTAAATGTCAGCTTAGGACTCGTTCTTCAAATAAAGGAAAGTGTACATTTTTGTGCATTTATCCTAACAACGAGAAGCTTTCACCTTCTCGGACTTGAGTTTAGCTCAAGTAAATGTTTTTGAAAATGTTGTATCATAATTTTTCAAGATTTTATCAAAAAGATTTTTCAAAATCTTTCAAAAATTGTTGTGTTTCAACTAATCCATTTCTTTGATACTTTGAAATTCGAATCATTTTTATAAAATGGATCAATTTTTCGAGGTGGGCGTTTTTAAAAATCCAAGCCTTTAATGTTGTTGGATACATTCATAAAAGTCAAAATTTATGTATCCAACCATTCAGTGGATTCAAAAGTGGTTTCTACGCTGGGATTTACCAAGAACATCTTAACTCTATCCCTTAATATAATGCTGGTGGTGGCATACAAAATGAAGGTTTTATATTAAGGGGGAGTATAAAGGAAAATGTTTTGAACAAATAAATAATAATCGATATAAAAATAGTTGTTGTCAAGTGTGTTTATATCGATAAGCGTACAACTGCGTGAAGATTGGGTCTTGGTTACGACCGGTTTCTTGGATTTAACAGGATGAGGATATTTCGGTGAGCAATCTATGACCATTCATTTTAGATATCAAATTTACTTTGACGCACTAGTTTTTCAAATTGTTTAGACATTCAGGGAAGGTTCCCAAATCATAATCATGCTATATCCGTTTTCTCCCATGTGCTTTCAAAATCTCATATAGCTATTTTAATCATGATATACAAAAATATCTACATGGTATGGATTTTTGAAGAGGAGAAAGTGGTATTAAAATGTGATCAAGAAAGATAAATGCTTAAGTGTGTGGAATAACAAAGTGATCTAAAAGATTCAAAGTGCAATCAACTCTTTCCTCTATGTGCAAAATAATTTTGTAAAATAATTTTAAATATCGATGCACATGCGTAGGGGGAGTATTTCTCAAAAGTGAAACTTTCAAAGTGTTAAATGTTTTGATTTATATTTTTTCAAACCTTTGATTGATTTTTCAACAGGTTTTATGGTTTTGATCTTAAAGTACCTATCAACCAACTATCACAAATGATCAATGAAGAAATAAGGGTGGTAAGGTTAGGTATTATCCAGGATCCAACCAGAACAGGAGGGATTCTACTAGGGTAATAAGCCTAATAAAACCCACAGCCCCCCAAACAACCATTCACATAGATAGAATATAAGTCCTTAGGTATGATGGAGTTGAATGTGAATAGGAATAATGTCAACTAAGGCATGAGCTATCATCAGAACAATCACAACATGATGATAGTAATAACATCTTGGTGGACATTAAAGGGGTTGAAGAATGAAAAAGAAATGATGTACAAAGGGAGAAAAGAAAGAAGCCCTCCACAAACATTAGGCAGAAACCGGGTCAATACATAATCTATCGAATATCACAAAGATGATATTTGGTATTGAAGAAAGACATCATGGACCCAGTGATGCAATGCACAACCCTTCACAGCCACTCAAGAGTCTCTCAAAAGAATCTTGTTTACTTGAACGAAGACTTAAATGCATAATCTATTGACATCTCACTCTAAGATTGTTAATATTGAAAAGGTGGTAGTCTGCTCCAGCCTCCGATCACAAAACATAAAGCACTTATTGACGTCTAGAGCCATATGAGATCAAATCCTAAAATTTCACATAGGACAACAAAGTACATGTGTATTAAACATCAAAGATTCAAAAGTATAAGAGTCGACATAAATGTCTATGGACAGTGCAATGTCTTACGTGACATTTCCAGAACATTCACGAGTGATACTTAAATTAATATTTCATAATGATTGATTGAAATCTACCTGTGTAACATCAAGCCCAAGCGTTAAACGTAGTGTCATTAATTTGAAAAATGATTGTTTAAGGATTTAATTATGTGTTAATAGTATATCTAAGTGATATAGTAGTTATCAGGTTCTTTTCGAATTTGTTTTCGAAAAACACAATCCAAATATCATTGGATTTATTTCAAGAGAAGTGTTGGATTTCCAAGGTTACTTATGATGTCACAATATAAATAAGGAGAGATTGTTGGAATTAAAGTTAGCAGTTGACTCTCATGCTTAGACCGCACTTCACATATGACTTCACTATCAAATATTCAGGCGTAACAAGATTATGATTATGTTTAATGGGCATCAAATATAATCTGGGGGATAAGAGAAGTATTCTAGCTGAATATTTTGATAGAGCGCAACAATTAGGGGGAAGAAATGTGTACATCCGGGTCTTAATTGACTTTGGTGTATACAACATCCGGGACTTAATTGACTTGGAGGTTATAGTTTCATTCTTCTATAAGTTGTTTGTGTGAAGTATGTGCATTCGAATGGTTGTTCGTTTGGGGGGAAGCAGCTGATTGTAGTCATGTGGTATGAACTGGGGGGAAGTCAACTCAGGGAGATACATTTATGAACAACAACATCAACAACATCTCTACCTTTCAGAAGCAAGAACACCGTCATATTCATTCCTTTATATTTCATACTCAAATTTCAAAGATATACTTCCGCAACTCTGATAAATCAAAGAACTTCCTCAAATCATAAAGTTGTTGATCAAGACAAAAGTTATACATGAGGAAGATTGTTAGATGTCAAGCAAGTATGAGTATGTTGTTCAGAGCTTTTAAAAGACAAATCAAGATGGATTTCACGGTAAAGAATGATGATATGAAAAGATCTCAAAGGCAAAGTAAAAAAGGAAAATGGAATGATCAAGATCAAGATCTCTAGAGCATGATTGGAACAAGACCACCATTACACATCAAGACTCAAGACAAATGAGCATTAAAGATAAAAGTACAAGAGAGTTCTCACTGATCATCCTTAGGGGGAGATTGTTTACGATTAAGAATGATGATCATTAATGCAATCAAAGAGAGATCTCAATGATCATCTCTTGGGGGAAGATTGTTAGGAATGATAAAAGTGACGATCTTATTGAGATAAATGTCTTGTAATATATAGAGAAATAATGTGGTGTAATAGGTTAGGTAATAGGCTCATAACTTAAATAAAGTCACGAAACCTAACAAATAGCTAAAAGCTAAGAAACAAGAGCTAGTTGCTCTTCCTTGTAATTAGGTATAAATACCCCTCCACCACCACATTTGTGAGGTGTGTCTTCTAGGGTCTTCTCTAATCAATCTAATCTCATTTCTCTAATCCTCCTCCTCACTCTTTCTCTCTCTACTTTCTATTCTTTTCTCTAATTTTCTATTTCTAGAATAAAAACACACTACACCTAAAACTCACTCTATTGATTATTGATACTAAATTCAAGAATAGGAACATTACTTAAACAACAAAAAAATATGATAGAAAAACTATTAAAACATGTGAGAACATAGGCAAAACACTTACTGTCCAAGGGCAATCAAAGAAATTGGAACAATATGATGTTTCAAAAACTAAGAAGCAATTTTAAGATGTTTAATAAGGCCTGTTATGTGTGTGAAAGCTTTGATCATCTGCAAGTTGATTGCAATTACCATCAAAAACTGTTTCAAAATCATAAGGATGGTAAAAACTTGTTTGGAAATAATGCTCAAAGGGTGAATCATCAAACTTTGCTCTGAATAGACTCACCCTTGTGCTAAAAAGAACATGGTTCCAAGAGCTGTACCAATGAAGTCTGGTTTAGTATCAGTTAATACTGCTAGACAAGTTAATACTGCTCACTAAAAACAACAGTAAATGCTGCTAGACCAATGTCCAGATTCTTTCTAAAACAAACACATTAACTAATTAAGAGGCCCATTCATAAGAAACACAACCATTTAATAACAGGTTAATATTTATCAAGGGTTAATATGTTGGTGGTAAAAAAATTTATACTGCTAGGCCAATAGCATTAGTTAATGTTGTTATGTGAAAATGTTTTCACTGCATTAAGGCTCTCGTTGTTGGGTTAGAAATCAAAGGAAACTATAGTTTTAGACAATGTTTCTAAACATAACAGTTGCATCTTATCACCCTTAAAGAAGTTTGATTATATTGACGCACAAGCGATCCAAGTCTTAGTGATGGTTGGGTCCCCAAAAGAAACTTGATTTTATTATCATATGTGCAGGGCAATCCAAAATGGATTTACAGGATCAAGAAGTGATTGGATAGTGGTTCGTCAAGGCACATGACAGGGAACATGTCCTAATCTTACAGACAATGAAGAGATCGACGGAGATATAATTGGTGCTTCTGGGAGGGAACCCTAAAGGAGGGGAATAAATCAAGAAAAAGTACATTATAAATGGTAATCTGATTTTGTGAAATGTGATTTTGTGGTGAGAGTTAAATGTTTAATCTCTATAGTGTCTCACAATGTGTGATAAAAGGAATTAAGTTTCTTTTACTGACACTGAATGTATTGTTTTATCTCCAAAACTTTAAGTTAATTGAATGAAAGTCAAGTTTTTCTTAGAGTTCTTACAAGAACAATATGTATGTGTTAATTTAAAGGAAAACATAGTTCCTAAAGGAGGTTAAACTTGCTTTTTTAAAAAAGCCACATCTGATGAATGTAACTTTTGGCATACTAGGATAGGTCTAATTAAATTTCTAAAAACCATGAATAAATTGGTTAAGGAAATACGTGTAAGAGGTTTACACTTCAATACTTTTTGAAAATGATAAAACCTGTGTTGCTGTCATAAGGGAAAAGTAGTACAAGAGCTCTTGTAAGTCCTCAAAATAGGAGAATCATCAGTCTCCTTTACATTTGTTGCATATGGACTTGTTTGGTCCAACATTTGTAAAAAGCCTTATGAAGAAAATATATTGCCTAGTTGTCACAGATGATTACAGTAGGTTTACATAGGTTTTCTTTCTAGTTACTAAGGATGAGACTAGTGGCATTCTTAAGTCCTTTATAATGAAAAGAAATTGATTCAAAGGAGGTTAAATCCATTACTGACAGATTGTTGAGATTTTGCTTACAAAAGTTTGATTGTAAGTAGATTTCAACCATTTGAGTGTTTGTATGGAATGATGTATCTATCAAAGTTTTTTTTTTATTTTATGTTTTTGCTAGGTTTTTTATTTGAATTAGTATTGTTATTATGTTTATTCAAAAGTTTCGTTGTTTAAGTATAGTTAGTACTGATGGTTACTGATAGTTTACTTAATTACTATAGTTATAATAATACTGTGATAAATTGTGAAAATTGATATTATGGCTTGTGTTTTCATGTTTTTGGTCCAACTATTTTGTAGAAATAAAGCAAAGAAATGTGTTAAATTGATGATGGTAAAAAAGCTGTTTAGAAGGAATTAGAGTTAAGTGGTTGACTCAAAGTTTATGCTGCTAGGATATAAACTTTACTATGCCTGGTTCTGAGCTAATGCTGTAGATAACTTACTCCTGCTGGTTCTAAGTTATATGCTGCTAGGCATAACTTATACTGCTAGGTTACTATGTTAGGTGAAAGTTAATGCTGTTGAGTTTAGGGTATTTTCCATTAAATTACTGGAAATTAAGGGTTTCAATCAGTTCATTTTAATCGATTTCTACTTTTCGTAAAACCTCTCTAATCACAAACCCTAACTCAATTTTATCATCCATCATCAAAACCCAACACAAATGATGACCCTAAAGTTTGTAGATACTTATAACATGGTCGCATTTTTGTCTAAACCCGCAAAAAGTGATGGGTTTGAACAAATTATGGATTTTCTGAATGCAAAACCTATAAGATATGCATTAATGGTTATACCACTATATATATCTCTGCATTGTTGAAACAATTTGGTCTACTAGCTTGGTCAAAAACTATCAAGGGGGGGAAAAACAAAAAAGTAAAATTGATGCCTAGTAGTGGCAAGAAGATAATTACCTCTGAAGCTCTGTGAGAAGAGATCTTAAACTAGGAAGATGAGAGAGTATTGATTGGTTTACCAAACTCTACCATTTTTTGATCAAACTTGCTTTGATGGGATATGAGAAATTTCACAGAAGCAAATAGAAGCTCTTTTTCTAAGCCATTCTTCTCTGACAATGAAATTTCTGATTCATACTATTCTACAATGTCTAAGTCCAACGACCTTAGTGCATGGAATATGGAGTATAGTAACACTATGGCATCTGCTATTATCTGCTTAGCAACAAATCAGAAATTCAACTTTTCAAAGTTCATTTTTGAAGGTATGATCAGAAACTTAGATAATGTGTCTGGGAAATTTTTGATGTATCCAAAGTTATATATAGGGTTTTTGAACAACAACTTGATGGGCTGCCTATCATTAACGGGGGGAACTTTATAAATGCCCCCTATCACACTAAGAAGATTTTTAGAAATATAAGAAGGGTAGGAAAAAGGTTTTTCTTAGTAGAGTATACGAAACTTTATTTTCAACAATGGTGGTGCAAACCCCATCACAAATGGTGATGGTTAACAATTCCAATGATCCCCATCACACACCAACTGTTATTACAACCATCTACTCAATCAACCATAAGGACACACACACTTGGAAGCTAATTAAAGGACCATCAGGACATCAGCCTAGTGATCCTAGTGGACCATGTTGCAGATGAGGCTTTCTATTTAAGGAGTTGGGTGACAGTTTGGTGAGGGCTGCCACTACTGCTTATAGCTTAGAAGTAGAGCAGGACAATAGTAACATAACTAAGACCCAGTCCAAGGCAATACATAATGAATCTAATTCCCTAGGAACTACTTTAGGTGGTGGTCCCAGGTGCCAAGAAACCATGGGGGATACTATTGCTCAAAATAGGTTTGAGAATGTATTCTAACTTTCACAATGATCATGCCTCGCAAGAGGTAACACACTTTGAAGTGATGAGGATAGACTTAAACTTGATGAATTGATGGCATTATGTACCACTTTACAATCTATAGTTCTTGATTTGGAGAAGACAAAGACCACTCAAGCTAATGAGATTGCTAGTTTGAAAAGGAGGGTCAAAAAGCTTAAAAAGAAAAGAAGTTCAAGAACTCATAAGCTAAAGAGATTATACAAAGTTGGTTTGACAGCTAGGATAGAATCCTCTGGTGATGAAGAAGATTTGGGTGAGGATGCATCCAAACAGGGGAGGAGGATTAATGTTATTGATGCAGATGAAGACATTACCCTAGTTAATGTTCAAGATGATGTTGATAATGAGGTGTTTGATGTGGATGCTTTAAATGGTGAGGAGGTGTTTGTTGCAGGGTAAAATGAAAATTATGTTGAAAAAGTAGTTGATGCTTCTCAAGTTAGTACTGCTACAACAACTGTCACACTAACTACTGAAGAAATTACTTTGGCTCAAGCACTTGAAGCATTAAAAACTTCAAAACCTAAGGTGAAAGGGTTGTTTTTCAAGAGCCAGGTAAATCTACAACAACAATAATAATTTCTTCACAACAATTACAAGACAAAGGTAAAGGAATAATTACTTCACTACAATTTCAAGAGCCAGGTAAAGTTACAAGCTGAATTTGATAAAGAAGAAAGACTTGCAAGAGAGAAAGTTAAAAAAGAAAAAGAAGCCAATATTGCTTTGATTAAAGAATGGGATGATATTCAAGCAAATATTTGTGAAGTTTAAAGAACTCCTTAGATCGTTTAAGCTCAGTTTGATTAGAACTTATATCTAGGATTAACAATAACAATGATAAAAATATGCAGCGGAATATAAATAAGAGCATCAATGTTATTGAACAAGGTTTTATTACCATACGTTTCCACCAAGCCTCAAATCTATATGATCAGTATAGATCGTGTTACCACCTGTAACAGGGATTAAGGAAACCTTAATTACCTTGAGGCTACACCACACAAACTAGACCTCTACATTGATCCAGTGTGCTCACACACGTTTTTCTAGATGCCTAAAATCATATGCTTGATATCTCAATATATACTAGAGATATCTAGGTTTATAAAGGATAAGAACAAATTACAAAAGATAAGAACAAATAATATCTTTCTAACATATAATATTATCTTCTGTATCTTTATCTTCTTAAGGAGATCTTCTAAAATCTTCAAAATCTTCCATCTTCTGAGTAATTCTTCTTTTGCATTTAAGTCCTTTTGATTCATTCTTTTATTCACTTTGTCTCATCAAATCAAGAATCACAACAATCTTCCCCTATTTGATGATGACAAAACAAACAAAGTCGTACGAACTTCATCATAAAGCCAAAGCTTCCCCTGAAGTTGAGATGTGATCATCTCCCTGAATGAAACAAAAACTTCCCCTTTCCTTTGTAACCTGCCATGTCACCACACATAATAAGCTGCAAATCATATCTTTGTAATCTTCTTCCCCTTTTTGTCACAATCGAATAGGGGTCTTCTAAAGATATGCAACTTGAATCATAACAGCTACAAATCATATACCACAACTACTAACCCATCCTTCCAATACTCAAATTGCCGACCATTACGCACAATAAGAAAAATGAATCTGAGCAGTAGAAATATAAACTAGCAGTAGTAATAATGATCAGCAGTAGTAACAAAACACTTCATCTCAAGTGGTGCATGAACATATCCTGACGGTTAAACATTTTTTACAATAAGCTTCCCTTGAAACCCATATGTTAACCATCTCTTGAATCTTCAAATTCTGTAGGCTCTTTATAATGATCTAATTATTAATTCTAAAAACTAAAAACTATTTTTTTTGTATTTTTCTGAATTAATTTTCTATTTTTAAATGACTTTTTAAAAGTTTAATGTACGAAAATTAAAGAAAAATAACAAATAAAGTTGGAAAAATCTAAAAAACTGCAGGAAAGTCTTAAATGATGTAAAGTTCGTAGGAAAAATAAGCTGGATAAGCCTGCTTAAGAAATAAGCACTAAAAAACCCGAAATAAGCTTCGAAGTGCTTATGAGAAAAAGGGCTCAAAATGTGTTTAAGTGAATTGTTTGTGCAAAACAAAACGGAAAAGACCCAAGGGCGCTTGTGTATTAGAAGTGTGTGTTAAAAACGTTTGGTGAGTGGGGGTTGAGGTCCCGGGTTCGAGCCCTGCTCACTCGGGACATCCCCCAACTCCCAATTTTTTTTCCCATTTTTTACAACTTTTTTAGCTTATAGCAATAAATAAGCAACTTTTACAAAGACACTTTTTATATAAGCCACAAATAAGCACATAATAAGCACTTGAAGTTGACAAAAAAAGCTTTTTACACCAAGATGCTAAATGCTAAACTGTTAAGCAATTTATGCACTAATAAGCAATCCAAAAGGAGAAATAAGCTAAAACTGACTTTTAACTACACCTAATAAGCATATTTGAACAAAAATAAGAAATGAGATATCTAAACCTAGTTTAAATTGAACTGATTAATTTAAAAAACTAAAATACTTAAATTTTTTTAGGCTAAAAGTGCAAATATAAGCTCGCAATATAGGCTTTACCCTAAGTAAAATCAGCTAAAATGGCCTAAGACTAACCTAATAAGCAATACTAAACATAAATTAAGCAAATGCAATAAGCTAAGAGGCTCAAATAAGCAAATAATTATTGGCCAAAACACTGACATCAAAGATACAGCTAAGGGGGAACTTATGGGCTTATTTTTAAGCACATCTAATGGATCCTTATGGATATACAACTTATACCACTGAAAACCTTGAACAATAAGCTATCTAAAACCATTTTCAAAAAGGAGTTTGAAAATCAAATAAGCCCTTAAAAAGCTTAATGAAAAAGGTGTTTCACACAGATTCAACACTTAGAAGATTTTTGCAATCTTAACAAAACCCTTAACTTTGTAAGCTTATAAAAATAAGCTAGCAAACAGATCCTTATGATCTTAAAACCTACAAACAGATTGAGATTTGACCTCAAAGAACAAGTATCATCTTATCATAATAAACATTTTGAAATAAGAATAAGCCAGAAAAAGCAATTGAAAGCTTATTTGTTCTTATTTCACACTTAGCAATTTTTTGACAGATGGGATCAAAAACTAAACTTAACTATTGCTGGCCACATATTGAACTTGATTCCAAACTTGTTTTAAAAGCTGCATAAACACTAAAAAAACTCACAAAAAATCTCTAATAGTCAAAACCAAATCATATTAATCATCTTTCAACAAAAAATACTAAAAGAATTAACACTACTTACATAAACTAGGATTTTGAATTTTAACACTTAAAAATTTCTAAATACTGGATTTTATGGTGAATTCAATGTAAACTAATATGACCCAAGAGGCATAACTCATTTTGACCCATTTTGACAGTTTAATGAACAGGTAAACAAAACCTTTAAATCTTCTTCTACTTTTTATGTTTTGGACTTTTTTTAACTGATTTAAAGCCACAAATTGTAAAGACCAGGTTATTAAATATGTATACATAACAATTATTAAACAAATTTCAATATCAAATAAAGGCACTCAAATAAGCTCTAAACAGATATGCAATTCAAAAGCTAAAATTGGACAGTTTTTAAGTAAACTTGACCAAATTGATTAGAAGCATAAAGCAAACATAACATAAGAATAAATAAACATAATTAGCATAAATAAAGCTGATTAAGCAAGCAATAAGCAACAGTTAATCAGTAAAACAATAAATAGCTAAAAAATTGAAAAATGGAAAAATTACAAAACCCTTGCTTAAACAGGGCAAACAATGCTCAAAAGAGCTTTTCTACACAAGCTAGTGACAACAATAAGCCCTTCCCTTTTTGGCTTATCTTCCCTTTTTAGCTTTTTGAGTGATTTTTGGTAAAAAGCTTAAAACCTTACAAACTATGAAAAGAGTTTGTAAGAACTTAAGTAAACCGTTAAGAATGATATAAAAAGCGCTTTTGTGAGTTATAAAACAATTTTAAAACATAAAACCACCTTTACTTAAAACGAGATAAAACCATAATAAAACTTAATATTTCATTAAACTTAAAATTTGTACAAGGCTTTTTTAGAAAAACATACAATTAGCTAAAAAGATTTAAAATGATAAGTTCGAAAGTTAAACTAGGTAAAAAAAACTAGTGCCCAAGGGTTAATTGAGTCTCTATTTATATAAAAGCTTAGAGGTTCGAGGAGTGCGCTTTTCAGATGAGAGAGATTGAGGTGTGCTTGTTGTGTCGAGAGCTTCAAGGGTTTCATATCAGCCATTGATTATGAGTAGTGGCCCAAGTCCTTGATCAAGCCTTCTATTTCCTTGTCATTTTCCTAAACGAATTAGGTTCTGTGGGGTTTTGCAATGGGGCATTTGGCCAGTTTTTAGAGTGGGGTAGAGGGGGAGGGTGATGTTTAGGTATGGGTCGACAAGAGGAAGACGATGGGGGAACAGTACCTGGATCATTTGGCGGGTAGTGAAAATTGTTTGAACTTTGGCAAAATCAGTCCCTGAGTTTGGTGTTTGTTTGCATTGTTAGTCCTTAAAGGACTAACGGCGTAAAGGTTTATAAGGGGTTGGGTTAATAGGTTTGGTATAAGGGGGTTTGATGGGCTTTTGTACATTGTTTGGGCCAGGTATTGATAAAAGGGTAATTGGGCCTTTTATAAGTTTTTAAGGCTTATAAAGTCTTCAATATGTTTAAATGGGCTGACCCGGCCCATTAGATGGGTACAGGTTGGCCCATTTAACATTTCTTCGATATCGGCTGAGCCTTTGACTTTGACTTTGACTTTGTCGGGGTTGACTTTGGCTTTGATTTGACTTTTCTTTCACGCTCTTTCCGTTCTCATGCTCGGTTTTGTCGTTTTGGCTTCGTTTTTGTCCTTTTCTTAGATATCCGTTACATGCATAATACAAATGCAAAACATACATATACAATGTATTTTTGGTACGGTTTTGGTCATTTAAGTCCATTTTTAATGGAAAATGGTATGTGTAATTAAACACATAACAAAATCCCCCATACTAAGATAATGTCGTATCCTCACGCAATGCTATACGTAAACACTTTAGAAAACCAAGAATCTCAATCCCCCTTGACTAATTACCTCGAAAAGTAGCTATGTGTTCATCAAGGGGACATAAAGAATCAAGAGCTTTGAAAAGCCCTGTTTTTACCATTCTTAAAGATATACACTTATTCCTACACATATTTTTGTATTTTTCCCTTTTTCTCATTTTTTTAGCAACTAACTAGAATGATTCGACTTTCGTTATTTTCATAAATGTTAGGGATCATAGAACAAGACGCATTTCAATCCTAAAATGCCCAAGAAGGATAAATTCATGTACCTGTTTTTCACTTATCACAAACCAAGCTTAAACGAAATCACCGTTAAGTTAAGTTATGTTCGCACTAAAGAATACTATATTTGCAACTTGTGAACTTTTCACTCCCGACAATTATTATATCTTAGGTGAATGTGCCATTTTGAATTTCAACCATGAATCAACGTTTTGCAAAATTTCTATGCTTCACGTTCCACCCGAGAGTAATGAGTTTGAAGGCAAGATCATCTCATGTACCGACTTTAGTTGGCAAATCCCATCCTTGCGGCTAAGTGACTAGGCTTTTTGACACCTCCCACAGAGGAATTGTATCGGTGACGCACGAACCTCTGGTTTCAATAAAACTTTAGGTTTCCCGTTTAACTTAGCTTATTTAGAAAAATGCAACAACTTAATAATGAAAATAGTCTAAGTTCAAAGCTTATTTAAATTTTAACAAAAAAGATTTTCCTTACGTTTATTAATTTACACTTAACATTAAACATAACCATGATGCAATTGTAACCCTCGACCTTTTAGAAGGCTGCAACATCAGTTGTGAGCCGACAAGATGCAGCAAACTTTTATCAGTCTCAGATTATTATTCTTACTATGGGCTTTCTTTAGAAGGCTGTAACATCGGTTGTGAGCCGGCAAGATGCAACAAACTTTTATTAGCCCACAGTTTATAATTATTATTACCACATTTTTCATCATTTTTTTCATTATTATTATATATTTTTTTTCTTTTTTCATTTCACACATTATTTCACGATATAGAGAAGACTTCTTTTTGGAAAATTTAAGTATAAATTTGAACTAAGACTAAAATGATTGCTATCGACTACATCTTCAAAATTGTTGATTTAAGTTTAATTTCCAAAAATAGTACGTATTATTAGTCCGGTTAGGAGCTTATGGGAGAAAAAAAACCACAAAATTTAAATACATGATGCTCTTAAGATTTCTAAAATGAATCATTGTTTTAGCATCTAACTCATACTTAACTTTATCATTTTTCGTTCTTCGCGAAGATTCGCGAACGCTTAGTCTAAACGTTAAGGAACAAGCTAGAGCTCAACACGCTCGATCGAGTCAAAATTTACTTTCTTATTTCTCCCCAGCAGGGGAAAGTCTAAATTGTGACAAAAAAGTTATTTCTTTAAAAATTTTAATTTTTTTTTAATATTTTTGGAATTTTTGGTGGTAAAATACTGGATTATCGTGAAAACCAAGCAGTGCAGGCCAATCAAATGATAGATCCCCCCATACTGAACTAAACATTGTCCTCATGTATTTAGAAGGGTCTTTACTAAATCCTAAGCCGTTTATTAAGTTTGCAGTAAAGCTAAACGTAATGGTCGATTAGATTAGGTTGTTGTATTTCCTAAATGAAGGTGATGATTTGAAGCTGGTGATCTAAGGACAAAACCGCGAGCACGAGAGGCTTTAAAAATCCAGGAAAATCCTAGACAATCACAAAAACACAAGCAAACGAGAAAGGAAGAGGCACAACTCTTCATACAAAAAACACTTATTCATTACTACATAATATTACTACTTAGATAAGCATGGGTTGCCTCCCACGAAGCGCTTTGTTTAGGGTCACTATGGCTATGACCCATTCCCCTAATTATGGTCCTTGGGGAAGGTTTGGAGATCCGGGACAACCACGGGTGGTATTGTCCCCTCCAAAGTAGTGCTTAAGTCTATGACCGTTCACCTTGAAGTTTGGCCCGGTGTTTTTGATGATAACTCGACGGTGCCATAAGGGTACACATGGGCAATGGTGAACGGTCCGGACCAACGGGATTTTAACTTGCCTGAGAAAATCTTCAATCGAGAATTAAAGAGGAGGACTTGATCACCGACGTTGAAAACGCGGGCCTACCCCCAACCCCACTCCCTTTCCGCTTCACACTTTTTTTGACTCTTGGAAGTATGGAATCCTCTTTGTTTTATCTTTCTAAGATCAAAGTGTTTAGAGGCTTGATCACGAAGTTCATTTAATTCATTGAGTTGAACTTTGGTGATCGCCCGTGGTCAAAAGGTCAAAGTTTGCATGCTTTAAGGCCCAATTAGGCTTTGTGCTCGAGTTCGATTGGTAGATGACATGCCTTTCCGTACACGAGCTTGTAAGGAGTACACCTGATGGGTGTTTTGAAAGCGGTACGGAAGGCCCAAAGTGCGTCATCTAATTTATCCGACCAAGAGGCACGATTCTTGCCTACGGTCCTTTAAAGATTTAGTTTCAAGCCACGATTGGATACCTCAACTTGCCCACTTGTTTGTGGGTGATACGCGGTGGAGAGACGGTGAGTACCTCCGTATTTAAGCATGACCTTTGCAAACTGGTCATTGTAAAAATGGGTGCCGCGATCACTTACGATAGCACGAGGGGTACCGAATCGAGTGAAGAGAGATTTAAGAAATTTGCAAATAACTTGGGCGTCGTTGGTGGGGAGCGCTTTCGCTTCAACCCATTTCGACAAGTAATCGATGGCTACGAGTATATATTTGTTCCCTCGTGAAGACGGGAATAGTCCCATGAAATCGATGCCTCACACGTCAAAGATTTCGCAAACTTGGATAGAATTTTGAGGCATTTCATCACGTTTCGAAATTTTTCCTTGACGTTGACTAGTGTCACATCGGGTGACTAAGTCATGGGCATCTCGGTAAATTGTGGGCCAATAAAATCCTGAGTCAAAAACCTTTTTGGTGGTGTAGTTAGCACCGTAATGTCCCCTGGTGGGTCCACTATGGCAAGCTGTGAGGATGTTAACAGCTTCTTGGCCAGCCACACACCACCGGATCATTTTATCCACACATATTTTGAACAAGAAAGGGTCGTCCCAAAAGTAATGTTTAACATCCTTGAAAAACTTGTTCTTTTGTTGAGATGACATCCCTTTAACAATAAAATTCCCCGCATAGTAATTTGCATAAATGGCAAACCACGAGGTACTTGATTCACTTCAAGAAGTCACCATATTAAGTGTTTTGAGAGGAAATTTTTCATTCACCTCCTTTGGGTCGAGAACATTTTCATACGGGTTTTCTAATCGGGAAAGATGATCGGCCGCGAGGTTCTCAGCTCCTTTTGTGTCAATTACATTAAAATCGGGAGCAATCTTGCCTTGGAAGCTTTTTTAGCAAAGAGATATTTTAAGGCAGAGTGATCCGTATACAATACGCTTTTGTTCAAGATGAGGTAAGACCGGAATTTTTCAAAGGCATTCACCACGGCTAACATTTCTTTCTCCGTTGTGATGTAATGTGATTCCGCCTCGTTCATTGTTTTACTAGCATAGTCTATAGGCCTAAAGTGTTTCTCATGACGTTACCCCAAGACTGCACCTATGGCAAAGTTGCTTGCATCGCACATAAGCTCAAAGGGTAGGTCCCAGTCTGGAGTAATCAAGATTGGAGCTTCGGTAAGTTTTTTCTTTAATGTTTGAAAAGCTTGAATACAATCATCGGAGAATATGAACGGAGTATTCTTCTCAAGAAGATGAGTCATCGGTCGGGAAATTTTGGAAAAATCCTTAATGAACCGTCGGTAGAAACCGGCATGACCGAGAAAACTCTGAACACCCTTGACGGTGGTGGGATGAGGTAACTTAGCAATCACATCGACTTTGGCTTTATCAACCTCAATCCCGTTCTTTGAAATCTTGTGGCCGAGGACGATGCCCTCCTTGACCATGAAATGACTTTTCTCCCAATTTAGACAAAGATTGGTGTCTTCGCACCTTTTGAGCATCTTGTCCAAGCGAGAAAGGCAATTTTCGAATGAATTCCCAAAGACCGAAAAGTCGTCCATGAAGACTTCCATCGTTTTTTCGATCATATCATGAAAGATAGCCATCATACACCTTTAGAACGTGCCCGGTGCTTTGCATAAGCCAAAATGCATGCGAAAATAGGCGAACGTTCCATAAGGACACGTGAATGTGGTCTTTTCTTGATCTTTAGGATCGATGGGAATTTGAAAGTAACCCGAGAAACCATCGAGAAAACAATAGTAATCGTTTCTCGCTAATCTCTCGAGCATTTGGTCCATAAAAGGAAGTGGAAAATGGTCCTTATGGGTGGCTTCATTTAACTTATGATAGTCAATGCACACACGCCACCTCGTAACCAATCGAGTTGGGATCAACTCATTTTCATCATTTTTGACAACGGTAAAACTACCCTTTTTTGGTACGCAATGTACGGGGCTTACCCAAGGACTATCCGAGATCGGGTAAATTAATCCAAAAATTTTTTTTTTAAATCCGGTCTTCAAGAAGTTTTTCAAGCTCCTTTTTGATGACATCGTGGATTTTTAGATTCACCCGTCTTTGGTGTTGAACCGCCGGTTTGTAGTCCTCTTCCATAAGAATCTTGTGAGTACAAAATTCCGGGTTAATAACCTTAATGTCGGAGAGTTTCCAAGCGATGGCTCGCTTGTGTGACTTCAAAACCTTTATGAGAGCGGCTTTTTCCTCGACACTCAAGTCTTTAGAAATTATGACGGGTAACTTGTTGTCACCTTCCAAAAATGCGTATTCGAGATGAGGAGGTAAGTCCTTAAGTTCGACCTCGGGAGGTTCATCAATTGAAGATTTATCATTTTTAGCTTCACAAACTTTAAGTTCTTTTCGAATTTCGGGCAAATAATTTCCTTGAGTGGGAGGGGTTAATGATGGATCATTGAGAAATGCTTCAAGAAGAAGAATATCCCCCTCTGGGTCATAATAAGAGTCATCAACTTCCGGTGAAGTTGGATCATCTTCAAGAGCAAGGAAAGCGTCAACTTCCTCGAGAAGAAAATCACTATCCCCGAAGGGAGTGAGAGTCGGAGAAGAGGTAGAAATAATCGGGTCATAATAAGGAGTGAGATTGCCACTCGCGATCACATTGAAGAAAACGAGAACTTCTTGAGAATACTCCTCACAAGCCATTTCAATGACGTCGATTCGGTTCGCCGTCATATCATCGTAATTAGAGGAGTATCTCGAGGTTTGATCAAGATTGAATGTTACAACTTCTTTTCCAACACGAAGAGTTAATTCTCCTTCGTAAACATCAATCAAAGCGCGTCCGGTTCTTAAGAAGGATCTCCCGAGAATTAGGGGGACTCGGGGATCGGCATCAAATTCTACGACTACAAAGTCGGCCGAGAATTGGAACTTTCCTACTTTTACGTCGACATCTTCGGCGATACCGATCGGTTAGGAGATCGAACGTCCACAATTCAAGGTCATACAAGTAGGAGTGAGCTAAGAAGAGAAAGGCATTTTCCACACGGATAATTGGCATGAGATTTAGCTAGCCGCCAAATCGGACCAAGAGCTAAGCACTCATCCATCCGGAAAATCACATACGGTATGAGAAATTTCTCGGGGTCTCCAAGTTTTTAGGTAACGTTTTGAGGAGAAATCGCCGAGACATGCTTGATTCGACGGAGGTTCTTGCCATTTCACTTAATTTTTCTTTGTTTCCAATCAAACTCTTAAGTGTCGAAGCAAATTTAGGCATGAGAATTAAAGCATCCGCGAAGCTAATTTAAAAATGCAAATCTTGAAAGATTTGGTAAAATTTCTCAATTTGATTGTTAGCTTTTTCGCAGATCTTTTAGTCATTAAGTCTAGAAACGATAGGGAATTGATGGGTCCTCGGGTTAGCTTCGAGCATTAACGGAGCATCAATCGGGCTCAGAATTTGTACATGAGGTGAACTTGGACAACCGAGGTTGAAACGTCTTGGTATCTTCCCGTTATTAGTAGGAGGCACCGTGTCCTTTGTCACCTTGGTTTCACGTTCCACTACTTTAGGAGAAGAAGAAGAAGTAGTAGGAATCATGGGTCCTTGATAAGCAACACCGCTTCGGGTGGTAATACCCTTCAAATCTACCTTCGGGTTAGTAATGGTATTACTAGGGAGAGAACCCGAGCCTGAAGTAGAAGCGGTATTGGAATTCATGAACTTGGTAAGCAAATCGGTTAAATTGGTCATTTGATTTTGCATGTTTTGGGTTTGGTTTTGCATATTTCTCATAATGTTTTGGGTTTGGTTTTGCATATTTCTCATAACCGCATCATTAGCTTTGATGTAGTTTTGAAGATCATCCTTCGACACACCTTGTGTTTGCGGAGCCGGAGATTGGTAAGGTGGAGCTTGGTGAACCGGGGGTTGATTAATCGGAAGTCGATAAATTTGGCCTTGGTTGTAATTGTTCCCCCGGTTTTGGTTGTAACGGTTTTGATTGTTTCCTTGGTTTTGCTGAATGGGAGGAAAACCGGGAGGTCGAATTTGATTTGCAAACGGGGCTCGGTAACCGGTATTTCCTTGGTTGTAGTTAACCGCGGCGGCTTGGGAGACGTATTCTTGAATATTGTCACGATAAACGTTGCCATCGGTGGCGGGACAATTTCGGTAAGAATGAGCACCACCACAAGTTACAAAACTTTCCTCGATCGCTTTTACGGGAACGGGAGCTTGGGTTTGGTTTTTCTTATCGAGAAGTAAGGCTTTCACCATATCTTTAAGTTCGACAACATCGGGAGAAATACCGGGGGTAGAATTGTTCGCACTCACTTTGGCAACAACCGGTTTGTTACGTGGATTATGAACTTTGGATTTGCTCTCAATGATTCTTAGGCAATCCCGAGGCATTTTATCCAAAAAGTTACCACCCGCGGCGGAATTCAATGAATCTTGATCATTAGAGTTCAAAGCATTATAGAAAATATCGAGTTGATGTAACTCCGAAAATCTATGATGTGGGCATGCCCGAAGAAGATCATTGAATCGGTCTCATGCCTCGTAAAACGTTTTATCAAATCTTTGTTGAAATCTCGTGATTTCATTTCGAAGATTTGTTGTTTTAGAAGGAGGGAAGAATTTGTTGATGAATTTCGAAACAAGGTCATCCCATGTAAGAATCGATCGAGGGGGTTCTTTTTCAACCCAAATCCGGGCGGCACCCTCGAGGGAAAATGGGAAAACATAAGCTTAACCGACGTACTCGGGACGTTCGGGAACTTCATCGTAGAAGTGATCTTGTTGAAATAACGAATGTGAGCATGAGGGTCTTCTTTGTCATGTCCAAAAAATTGTTTAATTTGAACAAGGGTAAGCAAACCATGCTTAAGCTCAAAGTTGTCCGCAAGTTTGATCCTCGGGAACAACGATGCATCTCGTAACCTGGTGGGTGCTTCGAGCAATTGAGCCATAGTACGATTATCGGCCATCGTAACTATGAGAGGAGCTTGATTTTCAATAGGTTCCACAAGATTAAATGGTTCAACAAAAGTCGGGTGGACTTGTTGTTGTTGACGGTTAGAATTACGAGATTGAGAACGAGTGCGCATGCACTAAAATGTAGAAAGAAAATTTATACTAATTTTTTTTCTTTTTTAATTTTTTTTTTGGTTTTTCAACAATGTATTCACAATGTATTTTAATAACGGACAATGAGATAAGACACTTAAACCTAATAATCAACTCGCTTCTCGGTAACTCTTCAAAGAGAAAAACGCACAAAGGAGCGGAGGAGTAGGAAAGCGCGAAGCTATTAAAAACCTTTCTCCTTTAGGGTCGTAGTTCGTTGGAACGACCCGCCTTATACCCCTCTTATAGTTTGTTTAACTTTTAAGGGTGAACCGTACATCGCGAGAGACACAAAAGGAAAGTTTTAAATCTTTAGTTCGGGAACTTTTTAATGATAATACTTCAATTGAAAGTATTATATTGATGGTGAATTTTATCTCTTTTTATGGATAATTTTTTAAATTTTTGATTTTTTTCTTTTTTTTATATTATATATATACTAATAAAGGAAAAATCTTTTTGTATATTTTTTTATAAGAAAATAAGCAAAATAACTTCACTCAGAAGGATCTTCAAACACAAATTGACAAACGGCTCAACAATCGTAAAAATCCTCCCCGGCAGCGGCGCCAAAAACTGATTGAATTTCTTGATTTAACCTTTTTAAATATATATATAAATAAATATAAAATACTTATAAATATATAAATATAAGGATAAGAATCAAAAAAATCTCTCAATTGTAGTAAACCGGAAGTATGATTCCCGGGTCGTTATCCCCAACGAGGAATGCAATTGAAAGTCGAGAGTCGTGTTGATAATCGATGCTTGAATGGAACAAGATTATGATTGGATTTCTAAAACTACGGGAAAATTAAGGCAATTTAAACTAAAAATGATTAAGGTACATAAATTTAAACTAAAAACGCAAACCGAGAATCCTAAAACGTGACCTAAAAACCCTAAATTATCAAAATTAAGTTCTAAAATGATTTTTTGTCTTTTATAAGTCCTAATTAACTAAAAGATAAGAACTAAGAAAACTAGACCAAAAACGAAAGAAATTAGGGCTTAAAAACACTAAAAACGTGAACGGGATTCAATCCCGCTCTTAAAAAATCAAATTTTGCAGTTTTAACCCTACGAGAGCAAATCTAATTTTCCTAAGTCCTAAATGTTAAAAGAAAATTTTCTAAAAAAGAATTATATTTTTTTTTGACTTTTTTATAATTTTTTATGAATTAAAAACGATTTTAATGAAATTAAATGTTTAAAAATACTAAACTATTTAATAAAAATCTAAAAAAATTAGCCAAAGTAACTTGAGCAATGAAGAATTTAATAAAAATAAGTTGGAGAAAACAGCTTCTTAAATAAGCTGTGAAATAAGCTAAAAACGGCTTATAAGCCAAAAGAGCCAAAACGTATATAAAAGATTAATTATGCAAACTTAAACCGAAAAAGACCCAAGGACGAGTGGTAGTGTGTGTTGTGTATAAAACGTTTGGTGAATAGGGTAGAGGTCCCGGGTTCGAGCCTTGCTCACCTGGGGCTTCACCTAATCCCAAATGTTTTTTTCCCATTTTTTACAACTTTTTAGACAACTTAAAAATAAGCAACTTTTACAAAACAACTTTTTTTTATAAACCACAAATAAGCATAAAATTAAGCTGGAAAAGGGACTTAATAAGCCTTTCTTAACACTAAGCCTTTTTTGCTAACTGTTTTACTAATTAAGCAATAAAAAGCAAACCACAAAGAGAAATAAGCTAAGGCAGATGATAAGCTATATCTAAAAAGCACTTATGAACAAAAATAAGCAACTAAAATAAGCTGTAATGGTAAATTACTTAAAAGGCTATAAAACTTAAGGATTTTTAAGCTACAAAGCAAATAAGCTTAAATAAGCTCTAAACTGAAAGAAATAAGCTAAAGGGGACTTAAACTATCCTAATAAGCTATACTAAACCTAGAATAAGCAAATGCAATAAGCTAATAAGCCTAAATAAGCAAATTAGCTTTTTGGCCAAAACTGATAAGCAAACAGCCAAAAGGGACTTTTCTAGCTTATTTTTAAGCTAGAAAAAGGATCCTTATGGCTTAGTGGCTTATACCACTAAAAAGAATGGCCAAAAAGCTACAATAAGCAACAATGAAAAAGCAGTTTGAAATTCAAATAAGCACTTAAAAAGCTTCATGAAAAGGCTATCTCATACAGATTCAACACTTAGACAAATTTTTGCAAACTTTTGCAATCTTAACAAAACACCACTTTTGAGCTTAAAAATAAGCAAACAAATAGAACCTTATGACTATATAACCTACAAACAGATTAAGATTTGACCTCAAAGAGCTTATATCAACAATCAAAAAGCATTTACAATAAGCCATAGCAAGCAAATGAAAAAGCAATTTCTCCTTTTTTCAACACTTAGCAAATTTTTTGACAGATTTGGTAAAACACAAACCAAACAATGTAGGCTTAAGGAACTTTGTTTTAACACTCAAACAAACACAAAAACATCATAAAAACACAAGAGTTATAGGTCTAATCAAATAAGCTTATATAATAAGCTATATGTTCTCAGATTCAAACAACTACTTATATAACCTATGATTTAGAGATTTAACACTTAAAATTTAAAACAAACTGAATTTTATGACTAATATTATCTAATCAAAGTTAACTTAAAGGCACAAATCCGGTTTTGACCCATTTTCACCCATAAAACCTACTGACCCAAACACCCCTTTAACTTTTGAAAAACACATTTCAGCTTAGAAAATTAGTTTTTAAAACTAAGACTTCAAAGACCAGATGTTTTATAAGTTATTAAGATAGTATTAAGCAAGTTTCAACAACAATAAGCACTTAAATGAGCTAAAACATATGATGCAAAATTTTAAGCTATTTAAGGCAGATTGTGAGAAAACTCAATTAAATGATTTCTAAACTACAAAGCAAGCATAATAAGCACTAAACATCATAAGCAAACATAAATAAACAAATATAAGCAGAAATAAGCAATGATAAGCAATGCTACAGTAAAATGCAAGAAAATGAAGAAAGTAGAACTTACAAAGGCCCTTGCTCAAAACAGGGCAATCAAGCTTATAAATAAGCTAATCCACAAGCTCTAGCTTGTCAAAAGACAAGCTAGTATTGTCCATAAGCCCATCAAAATCCGGCTTATCATCCAAATAAGCTGTGGTGTTTTTTTGGTGTGATTTCTTTTTTTTTTTGGTTTTTTGTAAAATTTTCTTGAGTACTCTATATTTAAATGAAAAAAGATTTAACAATATGCTTAAATAAGATCTTATAAAAGGCTTATGCAAGATTTTTGATAGCTTTTGAACACAAATAAGTAAAACAGTTTTTAAACTAGAACTTGAAATTTCATTAATTCATAAAAAGAAACATTACAATATTTAAAAGATTACAATAAAAATTAACTAGGTAAAAAACTTAAAGTAAAAACTAACTTAAAAACTTCCTTCTAAAGGCTTACAAATGAGCCTATTTATACAAAGCCATAGAAGATTCTAGGAGTGTGCTTTCTTTGTGAGAGCTCTTGCAGGTGTGTTTGTTGTGTGAGAGCCTTCAAAGTCTCATTATAGCCATTGAAATTGAGTAGTGTCCAAGTCATATGATCATACCCCCGTCTTTTCTTTCTTGTTCTTTGGACGATATGGGGTTAGGGGATTTCCAAGGTGGATTTTGGTGGGAATATAGGTGTGGGGTGTGTAGACAAAGTGGAGTCAATGCAATTAAAGCAAGAAGTTTTTCAAAACAATGAATCTTGTGTTAATCAAAATGCTATTGAAATTTAAGAATATTTTAAAATCAATGATTTGAAAGCTCGGCTACAAGATAAAGACATGACCATTTGTAAGTTGAAGGATACTATCAAATCTTTGAGAAAGAATACCAAGGAAGGGAATAAGAATCATGATAAATGTGAACTTAAGCCCATAAATGAGGAATTGGAAAATAGTGTGGCAAAATTACTTTCAGAGAACGAGCGTCTTTGTAATGAAATTAATCATGTGAAACCGGTTTTTAAAGATCATTTTGACTCAATCAAACAGACACGTGTTCGTCATAAAGAACACATTGACTCTTTAATTATCAAACTGAACTTAAAATCTATGGAAAATGAGGATTTAAAAGCTCAAATTCAAGACAAGGTTTTTGTGATAACATCATTGGAAAACGATTTACGAAAATTAAAAGGGAAAGAAATTGTTAAGAATGTTGTACACCTACCTTCTGCCACCACTATTTCTCCAGGCATGTTCAAGCTTGATTTAATACCTTTGCCTCCTAGGTTATTGCAAAATAGGGATGCTCACATAGACTATCTTAGACACACTCAAGAACAAGCTAATACTCTTCGGGAAATAGTCGAACAAGCTAAAGCGAAACAACCTTTAGATAGAGAGTTAGACTTTGCCTGTAAGTATGCCACAAGAATTCAGGAGTTGCTTGTATATGTTCAAGATACGTGCCCTAATGCGATAACACCTAGTACTAAGAAGGTTGCTGTCACACCCATGAACAATGTTAAGAAAGTTAGGTTTGTTGAACCTCTCACTTCCTCAAGCAACATTAAACAGGTAGAGTCTTCTAATACATCAGATTCTAACACACCTGTGTTGTCTTCTACAGGAGTGAAGTGTTCTACTAGTAATTGCGGATCAAAGCCTCTAGGCAATAAAAAGAATGATAGGATCTCGCAGACACCAAGTAGGAACAAGAAGAATAAAGTAGAAGCCCAACCTAGGAAAGTTAATAAAATGAATCGTGTTGTTAAACCTGTTTGTGATGTTGATGTTAAGCATTCACTGTCAAATGCGAATTCTGAAATTCTCTGTGCTACTTGTAATAAATCTATGTTTGATGGTGTTCATGATAAATGTCTTCTTGATCTTGTGAAAAATGGGAATAACCGTACTAAATCTGCTGAGAAACAGAAAAAACAAAATATTTGGAAACCTACGGGTCATGTATTCACTGAAGTAGGATTAAAGTGGAAACCAACAGGCAGAACTTTCACTATAGTTGGTAATTCGTGCCCTTTAACTAGGTTTACCTCAACTAACGTAGTGCCTCCTAAGCAAACCACTTCCCACTCAGATGAAATAGAAAAACCAGAGATAAAAGTCTATAGCAGGAAACCCAAAAATGTTAAAAACATAGGTTTGAGTAAAATGGCTAAGATTGTAGAATCTAAGAATGCTAACCACTCGGAACCCAATCATACTTGGGGATCCAATGCGACAGATATTCCATTGTCTTCTTCTTTTGTCAAGACATGTTGTCTAGATTGTACTCTGGTATCTGGACTTTGGATGTTCGAAACACATAACAGGGAATCACTCTCAGCTTATGAACTTTGTTAGTAAATTTTTGGGTACTGTTAGATTCAGGAACGACCAGATTGCAATAATTATGGGGTATGGTAACTATCAGCTGGGAAACGTTGTTATCTTAAGGGTATACAACGCCGAGGGGCTTGGACATAATTTATTTTTTGTTGGCCAATTTTTGTGATGCGGATCTTGAAGTTGCATTTAGGAAAAACACTTACTTTATTCGCAATTTAGAAGGTGTTGATCTACTTTTAGGGTCCCGGGACACAAATTTGTACACAATATCTCTTGATGACATGCTTAAATCATCTCCGATCTATCTTCTATCCAAAGCGTCAAAGACTAAGAGCTGGTTATGGCACCGTCGATTATCTCATCTCAACTTTGGTACTTTGAACAAGCTAGCTAAAGACGGTCTTGCATGAGGAATTCCTAGACTTAAATTTCAGAAAGATCATTTGTGTTCAGCATGTGCATTAGGGAAAAGAAAAAAAATCTTCTCATCAACCCAAAGCTGAAGACACTAACCAAGAGAAACTATATCTTTTGCATATAGATTTGTGTGGCCCGATGCGTGTGTCTAGTATTAACGGGAAAAGGTATATTGATTGGTGGTTTTCACACTATAAATATATAATATATATTAAAATATAAAATATATATATAAGTCTAAAAA
>BQNB010073578.1:0-12765 GCA_026074375.1 Tanacetum coccineum
AGCCTACGCCAAGAAACCCCAATACACCGTATTGAACTCTTTCAATACGGTGTATCGACCAAATTCCAGAGCATATAAATACCAAACCCTAAATACGAATTTAGGTGTGCAAAAAGAAGTGTAATAAGAAGTGCAAAAATAAGTGAAAAAAAATATATCGAAGACCAAGAAGAAGGCATTAACCACCAGGTTCGATTTTTAGGAGAGAAGAGAAGCCAAGAAGGTCTTGCAACGCAATTCAATCCATCGGAAACCCTTGTAATCTCTATACTCTAAATATACATTGGTTTTTGGTATCGTTCATTATTGTTTAGTTTACTTTAATCGTTCATCTATGTTTGACGCCGTTAGGGTTTTTGTGACCCCGTTACAGATATCGTGGTGACGACGTCGCGTGTTAATCGTGACGCCGTCTCCATAGTCTATGAAAACAAAATTTTTGTTTTTGATGAAAAATTTCCTGCACTTGAGTCCATAAGTTAATTCCTATACAAATGGCTGCATAAAACCTGAGATTTAACAATTCAATCATATGACTCAAAACTGACGCGAATTAATCTAAACAATTCATTTAACATGTTTGAATTTGGCTCATAAGCCGGAAAAATTCCCCTACACTTATTGTTTACAAAATACCTTTGATTGAAATTAAGACGAAGTTAAAGACAAACAAAGCATGATTACAAGATAGTTCAAACATACTAAAACAAACAATGAAGAATTAAAACACACATGACACTCCTAATTTGTGGGAAAAGTAAATTGGGTTGCCTCCCAAGAAGCACTTTTCTTTATTAACGAGTCTTGTATTTGTATAGTTACAATGGTTATTGTCTAATACCTTTAGATATTAGCCATATTTATGATAATTTTACGTTTGGTTTATGTTTATTTTGATTGCATGCTTATTCGTTGTGGGTTGTTTTATATTTATCAATTTATACTTGTTTACGTGCTTAAGTATGCGACCTATGCTAGATGTGGGGATAGCTCTCCATATTTTCAATTTATATATCTAGAGTAATAGGATCACAAATATTGACCTGTCTTTGCCCTTGGTTTAGTGAATAGTTGGACTAGCAAGTGACATAGGATCAACAAGTAATGTTCTATTTCCTTGGGTAAAGATCCGGACAATAGACTACTAGTATATAAAGAGTCGTTAAGCAGTAAGTTAGTAAAGTCTCGATGATCTATGATTTGATAAGATCACCATTATTATCTCCTAAGATAGATTATAATTGACCATGAATACTTTATGCGGATGTGGTTAATTGTGACAGAATTGCCAGATCTAGGTTTTAGGAAGAAGTACCGCCTAAATCTAAGAATGATATATCAACAACGAGATAAGATAATCATTGCTCTTATAAACTAAAACCCGCGTTTCATTAGATTAAACATGATTAATACATTTTTCTTACATTAGGCTTGACCAATTCTCTATCTTCTAGCTATTAACTTGTGTGTGTTAATCACCCTCAGTCTAGGTAAACCAAAAATTTTGTGCCAGTCTCTCAAGCTAAAAACCCTCCCTTTTGTGTTAGTTTAGGTTTAACTTAGGTATAACATAGAATAGATTAGGACTAACTTAGATAACTAAAATACTGATAGATTTAAGTATTAACACTCGCTCTTAGTGATCGACACCCTACTTACCAATGAACCTACAAATGATCGGGTACACTGCCCGTTAGTGTTGTTTTTAGGTAAAGTTGGCAAAATATAAATACTAAAACTTGATAATAAATATTACCTACGTATAACGACACATCACTTCCCCTATTAGTCTAGCTTCTAAATCAAGTTTTATTCACTCTCTTAATCCTAACACATAAACTTTCTTAATTATGTTAGTAGTAGGACTATCATTCTTAAATACTATTTTGTCATTCCTAATTTTCAAAGCAATTTTTCTTTGAAATGCATTAATTTTATCATGAGCAATAGACAAAAATGGTCTTCCAAGGATCAACAAAATCTTGATATCCTCGGGCATATCTAAAACAATAAAATCTACGAGAAAGACAAATTTATTAATTCTTACTAACTGTTTATTGCTATACCCTTAGGACGTTTCATAGTTTTATCAACCAATTCAAGGATTGATTTAGTAGGAGCTAATTTACCTAAACCTAGATTGGTAAAGGTTGAATAAGGCATAACACTAACGCTAGCTCATAAGTCAGCTAAGGCTTTATCAAAACACATATCATTAATTTTGCAAGGTAAAGTAAAACTCCCTGGGTCTTTTTCTTTTGGAGGTAGATCATATTTAATAATTGCTAAGTAATGCTCATTCATTGTTGCCTTGATCTCCTCTTAAATTCTTGTCTTTTCCTTCAGCAATCTCTTCAAGCTTGTAGAAGACTCTGCTGAATATACTTGCACCTTCTTCAACCCCTTCAACACTTCCTTCTCATCATAACCATATTCTTTCAAATGACCATGAAAAGGAACACTTGCTCGGTGAAGCTTGATCAATTGTATCTTGTCATCCTTCTGTTGACTCGATACGGCATATCGGTTAGGTTTGATACGGCGTATCGAAGGTACATCAGCTTCTTCAGTAGTCGAGATTTATTTGACATGATCTTTTAGGTTTGTTTTGGTTAAACTAGGAAGACTTCCAGATCCCCTTTCTTGAAGTACCTTGCTCATTTGCTCAATTTGAATCTCTAATGCTTTGATTGAGGCTCCTTGATTTTTGATTGCAGCATCCGTTGAGGCTCAAATTTCCTTAATCAAAGAAGAGTTTTCATCATGTCTTTTTGCGGATTCTACCATGAAGTTGCTTAATGATTCTTCCATCATTTGTCTTCTTTCTTGATATGATGGATTTCCATTGTCTCTTTGGTAGAACTTAGAGCAGCTGCTCTATATCTTCTTGCATTCGGGAATGGTTCTCCAAACTGAGTGTAGTATGCTTCTTCAAGTGTATTTCCTTCCTCCTTTAGTAGACAATCCTTAGAGTAATGAGGTCCACTACATAATTCAAACCCTACTTGAGCAGCCTACACTCTTTCGTTTACTTTCTTAATTTCTATTACAAGATTGTTCAGTTGAGCTTGAATAGCAGCTAATCCATCAGAAGTATTACTACTTTTATTTCTAGCAGATGTCCTAGTGTGCCATTTTTAAGAATTAATCGGCCATTTCTTAGATGGATTTCTTAGCATCATCTGCCTTCATTGTAGGCACACCTCTCTTAGAATCAAGAATCTGTCTAGTGGGTACATCCAGTCCTTTGTAAAACAAAATCACCTCTTGCATATTGGTTAAGTAATGTTGAGGACATCTTAATAAAAGTTCCTTGAATCGTTCTCATGCTTGATAGAGAGTCTAATCCGGCTCTTGTTGAAAGTTATTGATTTCCTCCATCCTTTTAGCAGCATGAGAAGGTGGGAAGTATTTGCTCAAAAAATTTCCCTTAAGAATTTCCCAAGTAGTAATCGAACCAGCATGTTCATTCCTTAACCATCTACTTGTAGCTCCAGTAAGTGAGCTAGGAAAACATGAAGCATAAGTTGATCTTGAGTCACATCTGGTGTAGTAAATAAGTCAACAATCTCAAAAACTCTTTTATTGTGCTCATTTGCATCCTCATTTTCTGATCCACTGAAAGTGTTATCACGGAACTCCTTAAGAAATTGACCTTTCAGTTCAAATTTAGCTATCCTTGTTTCATATTTTGGTACTGAGCAACACTTGACCTGTTATCCGCTAGGGTTTTGTCATGTACTACGCCATTAGTTGGTTCTGTCAGTATTTTACGATTTCCTCTTCGTCTTTCTTTCATAATTATTAGAAATAACTCATTATTCGGTAACTCGAATGATCAAAACTTGTTGTCTTTATTAGCTTTTTCATCGATTGTATTCTCTCGATCAGTAGTCGGTTAAGGTTCGTGAAGCTATTTGTTAGAACTGACGTAGTCTGTGAAGCGCTTACGGATAAATCTAGCGTTTATTATCAAGTGGAGAGGGAGCTAGAAGTATAGTATATTCATGTTTGACTGTAAATAGGGTGTTATTGAATTAGAGATGTAGATATTCGCGGCTGTGGGATAAGAGTTGAGTGTAGGCGGAGGATGGTTTAGGGTGTAGTCGGTGGGTGGGGGGTGGGGTTGTCGAGTGTGTGGGGGGGGTTTGTGGTGTCTACGGTGACTATGGTGGGGTGTTTTGCTATGGAGTAGCGTGCTTTATTATGTATTTTGCCAATCTCTTTGGGGGGGGGGTGCAATTTTTTTGTGGCGGGGGGGGGGGTGGGTGGGGGAGGGGGTATCCCTTTTACGGTTAGGTAAGATATCCAATTTTTGGATTTTGGTGATGTGAGATATAATCATTTTATGGTGGTCTCAGGTATTGTGGGTCTTTTGCGGTGGGGGGGGGGGGGGGGGGTTTAGGGGGTGTATTATTTAGGGTAACCATTTGTGGGAAGTGCGGGGGGGTTGTTTGTGAAATCGGAAATTTGCCGCAGGGGGGGGGGTGGGTGAGGGGGGGGGGGGGGTGTCCCCTGGGTGGTGTTTGGGGGGGGGGGGAGGGGGGGGGGGGGGGGTTGGGGGTGTTGCAGTTGGGGGGTGTTTAGTGGGGTGGTGTGAATACGACGTCTAGGGTTGTTAGCGTGGTGGTGCTGGATTTATAATAATAATAATTACTGGTTTTAGGGGCGGGGTACGGAAGTGATTTACTCCTGTATAGATTTATTTCATCCGGTGGGTTTTATGTTGGAGGATACCGGGGGGGGGGGGTTGTTTTAGCGGGCTTTAGGAATTACCAGCTCGGATGGGTGTTAAGTTTGTTTTAAGAGGGGGGGGGGTATTTTTGTATGTTGACGGGGGGGGGGGTTTAACATTTGGTGTTTGTATTTAGGAAGTGCTTCGGGGGGGTGGGGGGGGGGGTTCTCTCTGGGGAGTACTGGTGGGGGGGGTTGGGCATGGTTGGGGTGGGGGTCTTAGTGGGGGGGAGGGGGGGGAGGGGGGGGGGGTGTTTGGTTTTAATAGATACGATTATGGTGGGGGGGGGGTTGGATGTTGGGGGGGGGGTGTGGTAGCATTGGCAGGGGTTGCGGGGGTCGAGTGTTGCTGGTATGTTGTGTGATCGGTGTACATTCGGAAAATGGTTGGGGGTTGGGTGCGTCGGTCGTCGATTTTTTGCACGGATTATTATGTATCTGTTTATATTTAGGGGGGGGTTGTTTTTTGGTGTTCCTGAGTAGAGCTGCTTAAGCGGTTTTCGATATTTTAATTTAGTGTAATTCTTTTGGGGGTGGGGGGTGTTGAATTTTGGGGGGGGGGGGGGGGGCGGGGGGGGGAGGTTATGGTGTTTTGGGGGGTGCGGACTTAAGGTGGGGGGGGTGGGCGAGATTTGTAGAGGGGGGGGGGGGGGGGGGTAGGTCTGAGAATCGGTTGGGGGGGGTCTGGTGGTGTTATTTTTTGGTATGGGGTTATGTGGGTGTCTTCTTTCTTAAATTTGATTTTGCGACAATCTTTTTGTTTCTTATTACTACAAATCTACGGCGGGGGTTTTAGGGGGGGGGGGGGTTTGAGTTTTTTTAGGGGTATTTTTTTTCTTTTAGTAGGGGTGTATTTTATTTTGATTCTTTCTTTTTTATCTTATTATGGGGGGGGGGGGGGGGGGGTTTTGGAGGTTCTAATTGATGGGGGGGGTGGGTGGTGGGGGGGGGTGTGGGGGGGGGGGGTGGGGTCTTAATTTGGTTTGGGTATACCTAGGTGGGGTTTATTACCATTTGGGTAAAGGAGGTGTCTTTTATGAGGTAGTACTGTTTGGGGGGTGGAGGGGGGGGGGTTGGGGCTGTGGGGTGGGGGTGTGTTTGTCTGTTTTGCTATGGGGGGGTTATGTGTGGGGTGGCTTGGGGGGGGGGGGGGGGGGGGGGGGGGGTCTGTTGGGGGTGACTTGGGGGGGGGGTATGCGGATTATCTTGTTTCGGTGTCACTTGTAAGCTGGGTGTTTAGTTTGCAGTTGGTGGGGTAACTGGGTAGGGGTGTGGTTTTCCCCCTCACATACACCTTGGTAGTTGTTCGATGCGAAGGTGTGTGTTGTTGTTGGATCTATGGCTTCATATGCGTTCGGGGGGGGTTTAAGTGTTAGGGGGTCTGATCGTGATTTCGGGGAGCGTGAGATGGGAAGTGAGAAATGGGTGGGGGGGGTGGGGGTAGGGGGGGGGGATAAAAGTTCCTTGAATCGTTCTCATGCTTGATAGAGAGTCTAATCCGGCTCTTGTTGAAAGTTATTGATTTCCTCCATCCTTTTAGCAGCATGAGAAGGTGGGAAGTATTTGCTCAAAAAATTTCCCTTAAGAATTTCCCAAGTAGTAATCGAACCAGCATGTTCATTCCTTAACCATCTACTTGTAGCTCCAGTAAGTGAGATAGGGAAAACATGAAGCATAAGTTGATCTTGAGTCACATCTGGTGTAGTAAATAAGTCAACAATCTCAAAAACTCTTTTATTGTGCTCATTTGCATCCTCATTTTCTGATCCACTGAAAGTGTTATCACGGAACTCCTTAAGAAATTGACCTTTCAGTTCAAATTTAGCATCCTTATCAAATTTTGGTCTAGCAACACTTGACCTGTAATCCTCTCGGGTTTTGTCATGTACTCCTCCATAGTTGGTTCTGTCATTATTTTTACGATTTCCTCTTCGACTTTCTCTTCATAATTAGAAAATAACTCAAATTCCGGTGAACTCGAATGATCAAAACTAGTTGTCTTAAATAGCTTTTTCAACGAATGTAACACTCGCTCAGAGTCGTTGTAAGGTTCGATAAGCTATTTGTTAGAACTCCTAGTCATGCACTACCTGAAAACAAGGGTTAAATATCAATAGGATAGGTTCAAAAGAAAGAAAATACAGAAGACTAAAAATGAAAACTAAATACGAGAAATTAAAACTGCTGTTGTATCAGATAATCGATACGTCGTATTCAGTAAACTGGATACGTCGTATTGATTTTTGATGTGGAATACGCTTTATAGGTTTTTGAAAATTGATACGCCGTATCCAAAGAGTTGAATACGGCGTATTTAGTATTCGACCAGAAGAAAAACAGCAACAATTAATAATGCAGAAAAACAAACAAACACACAAATATGCAAAATAATACAAAATGCAAAATAACACACTAAAACACAGAATGATAAGCTAATATACATAATAATTAATTAATAAAAACTAAACTAAAAACTAATTCTAATCTAAATTACTAATAAACAAGTATTAAACAATTTCACTCCTCGGCAACGGCTTCAAAAACTTGATGTGTGTCGTTGGGTATAGGTAATTTATTTATCAAGTTTTACTATTTATATTTTGCCGACTTTACCTATTAACTAACACTAACGAGCAGTGTACCTGATCAATTGTAGGTTCATTGGTAAGTAGGGTGTCGATCACTAAGAGTGAGCGTTGATACTTAAATCTATCAGTATTTTAGTTATCTATGTTAGTCCTAATTAATTCTAATTAAACCTAAACTAATGCAAGGGGGGTTCAGCCTGAGAGACTGCTACGAGTTTGGTTTAATCTAAACTAAAGAAGACAATTGATGAGGTGTCATTTTATACAATTTTTCAGGGTCATTTAACCCCCTAAATCATGTAAATATGCCCAAATTAGGTACTTAATCGTTCCTTTTTGTGTTTTCAGCACTTGGATGGCTTTTGGAGGAAATACACATGACTTGGGCTCATTTTGTGAAGAAACGGACAAGACTACGACTCTACACCAAATCTCTTAAAGAACATGCGTACAGTGCGTGGAGAAGACGTCACATTTTATTCTGACAACGTCATGGCTTGCAAAGGATGACACCAGAATTCTTGCGACGGCATCAGGATCCAACCGACTTAAAGAAGCCCTAGAAGATTCAGTGGGGCGACGGCGTTAGGATTATAACGCGACACCATCGCGCCCGTTTTCCTATATATACAAACTCGTTTTTAGGGTTTTAAGTGTGTAACTTTTAGGAATCGAACTCTACTTTTAGAAGACGATTATAGCTGCTATTTAGGCCATTTTTAGGGTGTCAAACCCTGTTGTATCAACATTGAACACATGTTTTAATCAAGTGAATTCCTTTATCTTTTATCACTCAATATGTCTATGTGTTGTTTGATTATTATTGTTCTTTGCTTCCTTTTAACATGCTAGGCTAGATCCATTAGTATTTACTTATAATTGCATGAAACTTAGTTTGTAGATCCTTTTAATATTGCTTCTTGTGATGGATGTGCACGTTAGGCTTTTGAAAACTAGCCTAAGATATTAAATTGGCATAGACGTCTAGGGAAATGCGAGTGTATAGAAAGAATACCATCGGTAACAATCTTCATACTACCTTACCCCGAATATGGTTGATCCCTCTTAAGTGTTTTAATGCATGTAATATACTCTTAGGGGCCTTGTAATAGTCTTCATACTTCTTTACTTGCGCGTTGCATTAACGAAATATTACGCAGATGGTGTTTTTGTGTATTTTTCTCATGAATAAGTAAATACCTACACAGATCATCACAAGTGTGACAAAGTGATGACATCAAATAACATTTATTTTATTGCATCATTTATTCCATCTAAATTCCTCATTTTACATTATTTATGCATGGATTGGTACTTAATTGCTTATATTAGTTATTTGCAGTAAATATGAAGCATTTGGTGAAGATTGACTAAAAGGCGAGCATTTTGAAGCTTAAACAAAGAAATCAAGAATATGTTGTTCTAACAACCTATACGTCGCATCCATCAAAGAAGATACGGCGTATCTACGCCTGTACTTTACAAGAAACCACAAAGACTTAAAGATCTATATGCCGTATCTAGAAGTTCCCATACGCCGTATTCAAACTTAAGCTCAAGGAATATTCTAGAATATTATAATCGTGGTCCCCACTCTAAGAAGCCCAAATACGCCGTATCCACTTACTACGATACGACGTATCAACTAAATTTCAAAAGACTATAAATACAAAACCCTAAACACGATTTTAGGGTGTGCTTAATTATATTTTCAAAACCCTAACCATAGAGGACGATCATCAGAGGTCAAGAAGAGCATCAAAGGTCTTGCAAAGTGCTTAATTCGATAGGAAACACCTTGTAATCATCTATACTTTAGTAATCATTCAATTTTTGGTATCATTCGTTTATCAGTTAGTTTACCTTGGTTGATCTGATTATTATGTTTGTATTCGATACAATGGTTATTAGCCAACACCTTTAGGTGTTAGCCATAGTTATGAAGATTTTAATGTTTGGTTTGTTTATATTGATTGCTTAATTTATCATTGATTGTTGATTATGTTTAGCAATTTATACTCGTTTATGTGCTTAAGTATGTGACCTATCATTCAACTGGACCTAGGAATGTAAATTATAGAGCTGGCTAGATCCAGGATGGCTCTCTATATTTGTAATTTATATATCTGGAATAATAGGATCACAAATAACATGCTGTCTTTACCCTTGGTTTAATGAACAAGTTATGCTAGCAGGTAACCTAGGATTAACATATAACGTTCTGATTCCCTACCTGATGATTTGGACAAGTGAACCACCAGTATATAAAGCACTGTTAAGCAGTAAGTTAGTAAAGTCTTCATGAGCTAGGGTTTAGTAAGATCACCATTATTAATCTCCTAAGATAGATTATAATCAAAAAAGGATGCTTTATGCGGATGTGTTTAATTGTGACAGAATTAACGTGTCTAGGTTTTAGGAAGAAGTCCCGCCTATATCTAAGAATGCCATGCCACCTCGAAATAAGTCAATCATTGCACTAAATATAAAAACCTGCATTTTTATCAGATTAATTATGGTTAGCACAGTTTCCTTACATTAGGCTTTACCGCTCTTCTACCTTTTGATTATTAGCTTCCGTGCATTTTCATAGCGAAAGTAGATTTAAGTCACCACCAAAACACGTGCCAGTCTCTCAGACTGAAAATCCCCTTCAACCGTTAGAATTAGGAGTAGGTTTAACATAGGTTTAACATAGATTAGAACTAACTTAGATAACTAAAATACTGGTAGAATTAAGAGTTAACGTTCTCGCTCTTAGAGATTGACACCCTACATACCAACGAAGCTACAACTGATTGGGTACACTTCTTGTTAGTGTTGTTTTAGGTAAAGTCGGCAAAATATAAATAGTAAAACTTGATAACATAAAATACCTACACACAATGACACATCAAGTTTTTGGCACTGCTGCCGAGGAGTGAAATTGTTTAATTCTTGTTTTTATTAGTATTTTCATTTTAGTTTAACTTAGATTAGTTTGCATTGTATATTTTTGCATATTGTGTGTTTGTGTGTTTTTATTTGTTTTCCTGCATTATTTTTCTTTTCTGTTTACTGTTCTGTTCGATCAATCGATACGGAGTAACTTAATAATTGGATACGGCGTATCAACCCTTCAAAAATGATACAACGTTTTTGTATTCAAACGATAATATGGCGTATTCAGTCAATTAAATACGGCGTATCGACACCTGATACAACAACATATTTTAATTTTCGTATTCTGTTTTCGGTTTTGTTTTTTGTGTTTACTCTCAAGAGAGCACATCCTACTGATTATTTGTTCTTATTTTCAGGAAAGTATTCGACAAGTCTAAAGAAAAAATCACAGAAACAATGGCAGAACCAGTATTGGAGGAATATATCACTTTCAACCGAAACATCTACATATCAGGGAATGACGGAGGGAAAATCGTTGAGAAGAGCTTCCTTAAACTTAGAAAGGAACACTTAAAGGAGTTACAAAATAATGCTTTCAGCGGATCGGAAGAAAAAGACGTGATTGACCTAATCGCTAAAGTTCTTGACATACTCGATTCAATTAAAACTTCCAATATGGACACTGATCGACTGCGAGTGCATGCTTTCCCTTTCTCGCTTACCGGTGCTACACGAAAATGGTGGATAAATGAGGGGAGCGACAAAGTAACCGCCTGGGGTAAATTTGTATGGAGATTTTTCTGTAAATAATATCCCCTATCCCGTGCTGGCAAAAATAATGTGATAATCAACGATGATGACAATGGGCCTGATTACATTGAATTCTTAACTTGGTTGAATTCAAAATTCAAAGATCATAGAAGAATGGATGGAATGACTAAAAGCGCATTATGGAATTCTTGGATAAAAGGAGGGGGTAATAACGAGCTAATAGATGACATAGTATCAAGCGATAAAGAATGGGAGGAATCTGACTATGGAAACCCTCCTAACACCAATATTGACTCGTTTTTCAAACCTTATTTGGATGCTCGAGAAAAAGGTGACATTTGTTTAATTGAAAAAGAGCTTCGCCCAAAGAACCATAGTTGCAGCATCTCGATGCAAAACAATGTATCGTGCTTTGATGACAAAAAGAATGACCTGATCAATGAGGGTGTGCAATGCCGAAAAGTTTGAAGTCATAAAGTACTCGTTAGGGGCTAACGAAGAATACATTGCCATAAGCACACGTGAGAACAACACTTGGAAAAGAAACAAAGATAGTATATCTTACATCTACCAAGAAATTTTTCGGAAGAAGGATGAAGGGTGGACCGTGATACATACCAAGGAATAAAGAAGCTGAAGATAAGTCTAACTTAAAGACTTCATTGTAAAGAAAAGTGCTTACCGGGAGACAACCTGAAATTTTACTTATTTTTATCGAGTCTGTCTTCCCATACTGTCTATACGGCATATCCAATCTCCATGCATACGACGTATTGTCTATCTGGACATTATCCAATATTTAATTTTATGCAATTTTAAACATTATTGTTAGTTCAGTCTATACGACGTATTCGTTAAACGAATACAACGTATTAGACGACTGACCCGTACTTAGGATTTTGGATTACAGGTTTTAATACGGCGTATCCTGGTTTATGGATATGGCATATCGACTTCCTGTGCAGTTTTCAGATTTTTATTTCGAGTTTAGCCAACGAATACACAGAGATAGAATTGCATTTGTTTTCTTATATTTTATACAGGGCATTCTGAACAACAGATGAATATGGTAGGATGCTTATTTTCTAGAATTATACGTGTGTCATAGTCATGCTGGTATTCAGAACCGCTTTCGCACACGTAATCTTGCTCATAAACGCAACATGGAGGATCGTACCGAGCAAATCTCAAGGGAGTTTCTCGTTCTAATTCTTTTAATTTTCTGTTTTTAATGTTATAATTATACAACGAGGTAGTTGTATATCTCAAGTGGGGGGAGGAGAATTAGAATGCTAACTTGTCCATGTTTTCACAAGAAAATGCTTAATTTATGCCATAATTTTAAATTTTTTTAGCATACTTTTGTGAAATTATAAGTTGCATGACCCCACACACATAACCCTTGTTTATATATTGTGAGAATTTAGCCTTATCCATTTCTAAATATTTACCTAAATTCCATAAAAATAGAGTTAATTACATGGTTCGTCCTTGTGGTTTAGGCCAAATCCTTGATCTCGTCCCTATTTCTTTTTTCTTGCATGAATCGTCCCTATCTCGAAACTATGTAACATCGTTTGACCCTATCTCAAGAGATAGGGACGAACCATGTAATTAACTATGTAACACCGTTTTTCCCTATCTGAGATAGGGACGAACGGTGTTACATAGTTTTGAGATAGGGACGATTCATGCAAGAAAAAAGAAATAGGGACGAGATCAGGGATTTGGCCTAAACCACAGGGACGAACCATGTAATTAACTCTAATACAATTAATTTTCTAAAGGC
>BQNB010073579.1:6591-32072 GCA_026074375.1 Tanacetum coccineum
GAGGTCCATGAATACCATAGGTGCGTTTGTCAGTCCGAATGGCATAACTTGGAACTCGTAATGACCATACCGAGTTCGGAATACCGTCTTTGGAATGTCTTGTTCCCGTACTCTAAGCTGGTGATATCCTGATCTTAGATCTATCTTCGAATAAATATTGGATCCTTGGAGTTGATCAAATAAATCGTTGATTCTCGGGAGTGGATAACGATTCTTCACTGTCAGTTTATTTAACTCACGATAGTCGATGCGCATCCTGAATGACCCATCCTTCTTTTTGACAAACAAGACTGGGGCTCCCCAAGGTGAGGAACTAGGCCTTATGAATCCTTTGTTAGAAATCCCTTGTAATTGTTCTGATACTTCCTTCATTTCGGATGGAGCCAATCGATACGGTGCTCGAGCTACGGGCGTGGCTCCTGGGATTAAGTCAATTTGGAATTCCACTAGTCGAGCCGGAGGAAGACCTGGAAAGTCCTCAGGAAATACTTCAGGGAACTCTTGGACGATTGGTACGTCCTTTATTTGTTGTCCCTCCGACTTGTCCACCTCTTTCATGGCGGATATTTGTGCCAAAAAGACCTGGCATCCTTTTGACATGTACTCTTGAGCTTTTGAACATGAGATAATTGTCAACCGAGATTCTCTCCCGTTGCTAGTCTTGTTGCCACAAAAAGTCAAAGATTCATTCCTATAGGGAACTTGAACAAGTTTCTCATCGCACACGATCACGACGTGACATCTTCTTAACTAGTCCACACCGACAATGACATCGAAACTACCCAGTTTTACGGGCATTAGATCTATGTTGAACGGATGGCCTAAGAAATTTAAAGTGCAACCTCGTATAATAGTGTCTATCCCAACTAATTTCCCATCAGCTAATTCGACATCATAACAATTTTCTAATGGAGTTAGGGCGATGCTAATCAAGGAACTAAATGCAGTGGATATAAAGCTTCTATCGGCACCAGTGTCGAATAAGATAGTATGCAATAGTGCGGTTGTTTAAGCATGGAAACGTACCGTGATGACATTAGAGTCCAAAGTTTCCCGATGCAAATATTCCCCCTCTCTTCTCGTGCATTCCCAACTCATAAACCCAGCCGTTGTCATATCCCAATCCACCTCCATCCTTATTCTTCAACGTTCTGGACAATCTCTCCTTTGAAATGCCCTCGTGCTCCACACTCAAAACAACCATTCCCCTGGATCTGCCCCATTGCTCTTCTGTATATTAGCAACGTTTGTGTTGCCCATCTCCTGCAATTACGTGCCAAGTGGCCCTACCTTGTTGCACTTATTGCACTTTTTGGGGTGCACGGGCCAATAACGGTCGACAAAATGGGGAGTGGAGGGGTTGAAGGGGTGGCTAAAATAACCTAAAAAACTCAAACAAATGTGAAATTACCAAAAATACCCCTAATTCAAGAAAATCTATAAAAGCTTAAATACTTTTTTTAGTTTAATTATAGAATTATGAAAATACAATATTTAGCAATTATGAAATTTTTGTAAGATTAAAATACTTTATGTTATACAAGAAAAATAATTAAAATTTATATGTATATGTATTTATTGCCGAAAATTATTAATATGTATTTATTTAATTAAACATTACAAATTAAATAAAATAAATTAAGATAATTACAAAATAATTTGGCTAAATTTTAAATCTGATTTTAGTCTATTCTAAAACCATAGTTTTCGGCCAAATAATAGAGTTATACCTTTTATACAATTTCATTTGTTAAATTTAAAAACAAAGAATCCCGAACACTAAATAAATTAAGTGGCGGCACAAAGAATTTTCCAGGACTTGTGCGATTTTTCTAAGATCATTTGAAGGCTAAGGAGTGTGGGAAAAATAGTGGGAAGCTTGGGAAGTGCTTGATTCGATATTTTGGATATTGTCATGGTGTCGAAAATCTCAACCGGGTACATAAAATCATAAAATCATCAAGGGCCATCAAAGGTAATTTTATAACTTATGTTTCATCATATTAATATGTTATATACCTGAGAAAAATGTTCATGCACTTTATTTTGATTTTATAAATTGAAACATATTCAAAACCCTAATTTAGAAATGAAAATGAAATCGGCATATAAGATATTGGTAAAATTTATTTTATATTTTTCTAAGGTTGTTCATGTCTCATATAACTCAGAAAAATTGTTGGAATAATTTATAAATGATTCGAATGATTATTGGAGATTTAATTGTGATTACCGAATTCGAAAATAAGGGAAAAAAGAAAGAAAATGGTTAAAATGAATTAGGGTTAGGGTTTTGTTATTTTTTCCAGGTGTAATTAATGCTAATGATTGAACAATAATTGTGTTTGTGATTGGGGAAAATTTGATTAGGGTTTTGTGAATTAAAATGTTAGCCGATTATGATATAAAAGGTATAAGGACTTGTTATGTAATTTCTGAAACTATGGGGTCTATTTTAGACATGTTATTATACTTAGTATATTCTGTATAAAATAAGTTGGGGGGTATAAAATGTCATTTTGATATTATTTTGGATTTAAAATGGTTAATTTCATATATTATGTAATTAGAAAGTAATTAATTAAAATAGAGGGACTGAAATTGTAAATTCTGAAAAGTATAAGGTTTGGTTAGTATTTAATGTATAAAGTATGATTTTGTCATATTTGAATCTATAAGGGCTTGTTTTGTAATTATGGATAATTAAAGATAATGTTTAAGTAATTAATAAACCAAAAGGACTAAATATGTAAATTATGTAAAATTAGGGTTTTGACTGTAAATACATAAAAAATGGAAGTATAATATGATAAAATGAGAACCTTTGATATTTACAACACTTTTACCCATGAAGATATTTGATTTGAGCATATTAAACCCTAAAATATGGAAAGTTGTCATATTTAACCCTAAACTTGTAAGGTTGGCATATTAAGTCCCTAATCTATTTAAAATACTTAATAGAATCTCAAATGATGAATATTACTAAAAATAGAAAGTTTCTAAAAATGGAAAGTTACTAAAAATAGAAAGTTTCTAAAAATGGAAAGTTACTAAAAATAGAAAGTTTCTAAAAATGGAAAGTTTCTAAAAATGGAAAGTATAACTTAAATGAATGGTTTGTAATCCGAATTCATCATTTCTTTAGGTTCGGTCAAGAGGGAGTGATTTTGATATTCCTGTGGTGTTTCTTTGATTTTGCTTTGCTTCAGAATAAGGTACAGATATTCTGACCTTATCGTTAAGGTTTCTCATGGAAATATTCCTAATTAATCTTTGACTACTTATGTGACATGCTACATTTGGAGCGCTCTGAAGGAGGACAGGGGAAGCGTATTTTTTTGGCTTTCTTATATGATCTACATTATGTTTCCATTTGAACCCTGCTATGCTACCTTTGATATTTGAACCTTTGCTATGATCCCTTGATATTCGAACCTTGATAATTGAACTTTGCTATGATCCCTATATGATATATGAACCTTTTATATTGAACTTTTCTAAGATCCCTTTAGACATGAAACTTTGATTTGACTTTGATTTGAACCCTTCAGTTTGAGAACCAAGCCACTATTTGTTTCCTAGCCATGAAGGTAACATGGCCGTGTCATTGATGCACCTTTGGCATGACTCATGTGTGGGTGAGTGATTTCTCACACCGACAGGGGGGGAGTCCCCCATTTGATATTAAATGGCGAACTAAGAAGACTATTATTTGTTAAAGGGGCGTATGGATGCATCATAGATTGTTTTGTATTCCGATGGATAATTACAATTATGAAATTTGATATTTGGTGACTGATGATTGGGTGCAATCCACGTCTTTCACAACAGACTTTGGAGCTCATGACTCCATGGTTACTTTGATATGATTTGTTTGGGCTTGTGATTGAATTAACCTAATATTGATTCTCAGAATCATCTTATGGGTTGTTAGGCTGGGAGATAGAGAGGGGATTTTGGTTGGGGGGTGGGCCTTACCCTATGATTTGATATTCCTGATTTTTCGTTACCATTATATTTGTATCCATTTGATCATGTATTGTGATATCCTTTGTACCTTGTATCATATCCTTGAGTTCCGTTTATCTTTTGCATTCGATTTATATATAATCTGTTCACTGGGCTTTGTAAGCTCATCGCATTTTCTTATTCCCTGCGCAGGTTATATAAGCTTAGGAGCTGGGGTTGCCTTTGTGGTTATGAAGAGCGAGTGTGACTACCCTAGAGATCTTACCTTTGATATATGAATTGTTTCTTTTCAAACATTTGTTATTTCGTTTGGATAAGTTATCCCTTTGAGAACTTATGTACCTAAGTCACGTTGACTTATTTCCTTAGGTTTTATTTATTTAAGACTTCCGCTGTTTATGCTTGTGTTTGATTAAGTATGCTTTTGAATGTCACACCATATTGTATACTTCTAGTTCTACCCCTTTTTGGTGTCGGGGGGGCGTTACAAATGGCCGGGCAGGGACTTGGTGCCTTGGGAAAAAGATCCATATACGCTTCTTTTTTTTTCTTTTTTTTTGTTCTCTTTCCCTTTTTTTTTCTTTTCTTTTTCACCTTTTTGTCCTTTCTTTTTTTATTTCTTTTTGTTTTTTTATCTTTTTTTTTTCTTTTTTTCATTTTCTTTCTTTTTTTTTTTTATCCTCCCGAGGGTGGGGGGGGGGGGGGGGGGGGGGGGGGGGGGGGGGGGGGGGGGGCGTGGTGTGGGTGGGGGGGGGGGGGGGTGGGTGGGGGTGTGTGTTGGGGGGGGGTTGGGTGGTGGTATGTTAGATCAGTCCTTTTCTTTTTCTTCCTCCCGTTATATTCTTATCGTTTTCCCTTCCCCTTCCTCTTCCCTCTTTCCCCTCCCTTTTTTTTTTTTTTTTCTTATATTATTTTTTTTTTGTTTCGGGGTTGGGGGGGGGGTGATTGGGGGGGGGGGGTGGTGGGTAGCCTGTGACCCCATATTGTAGACTCTTAGCGAGAATTCTTCTTTCATTCTTCCCTTTCTAATTCACTTCACTCTTCCTCTATGGTTCTTCTTCTTCACATCATATCCCTCTATACTACTCTTCTCTTCTTGCTGTCACCTCTCTTCTCATTCTTCTGAGAGTCTCTTCTTTCTCTTCTCCTACTTTCTTTTGCTTCTACTGTATCATTTCTAATTCTCCATTTCTTCTTTCCTTTTCCTTCCTTACTTGCTTTCTTTCTTCTTTCATCTTCTTTCTTCTTCTTCCTTTCCATCTTTATTCTTCTTTCTTCTATCTATCTGTATTCTTTCCTTTATTCTATCTATATACTAAGTTCTTTCTATAGGGTTCTAACGCTCTTGAAGGGTTGATGTTGTTGACCCATGGATGTTTCTGATGAAACATCACAGCCTTCCTTTATATTATCAATTTTTTCCGCATAGGTACGGAGTTTCTGATCCATCAAGTTGTGGCGCAAATCATATCGGTGTACATCAGATACATCCAACCGTCAAGGTGCTTGGAAGACTTCACATTCCATAGACTTTATCAGGAAGTCCACTGATATACTTGTTGAACTTATCCGTTTCATGCACAGAACTTGGTACCCATCAGGGTTGGCTCTTGAGAAACGTTTCAGTTGTATCAGGAACATTGTCCCCTTTGACCTTTTAGGTTCCACAACTTAATTACTAGTTACTTGATCACACCCAGTGGACAATACTTGTTCCTGTAATATTCTTCTTTATCCTTCCCCAAAGACATACATATGCCTCGGACCTAAGGTTCTTATCTGCCGTCCACTAAGTCAAAGCAGCACCTAACAGAGTGTATGTGGCAAACTTTACTTGATTCTCAATCGCACAACCACTGATATTAAAAACTGACTCCATCTTTTCAATCCACTGAGTCAAACCGACCACGCCTTCAGTTGGGGGGGGGGGTGGGTTGCCCTTGAATTTCAAAGGTTTGACACTTCATGAAGTCAGCATAACAAGGGCGCGTAGGATTGCACATTCCTTCGGTTTATCCCATTGTGAACTGGTGGCTTCCAACTCCATTAGTGGAGTTTTTACAGAAGGGCTTGATCAATCAAAGCTTGGATGGATACCGTGTCATGTTTGATTGGGTTGGTGTTTTTAGGAGTAGTATTCGGTCCTCGTCTGGTTGTAGGTGCCATGATTTGTCTGATCAACACAAAAACGAAAAGTGAGATCAGAATCATGTCAGGGATTATATAATGATTGATAAATGAGATACAACAACACAAGATAGTTATAAACATACAATGTAATACAGTCAGTATCATTCATAACTTGGAAAATTTTACATGAAATAGTTCTGGTTACACAAATTACAATATTAAAAGATCTAAAGGCTAATGCTATCAGGGATAAAACCCCTAATACTTAACATGCCTGTACAATGACCTAGCAAGACGAAATGACATAAACCACTAGACGTGACTGTCCGCATCCCCTGAAGCATCTTGGTGATTTGGAATCCTAGCATCTGGTGCTGGCTGTCTAGCTCTCCGCTGTCCTCGCAGTGCTAGCAACTTGGTCTGCATTTCGCCTATCTCTCGCCTTATGTCTCTCATCACTCAGAGAGTCTCTACCATCTATGTCTGATGCCTACGGTTAGTCTCTCAAAGTGCTGTTATCTCAGCCTGCTGCATCTGGAAACGAGTCTTATGCACCTGGTGGTGTGTCTGAATGAGAGTACCCTGCAACTGTAGCTGTGTCTGATGTGCCTGGATGTGGGTCTCGTGTGCATACACATGATCATTGTGGGTTTGAAGCTCCTGATGGGTCGCCTGACTTAATCCTATCGAGTGAGCCCAAGCCTCACGGGTAAGCTAAACCTCCCTCACTTCACCATTCCCTGACTGTCTCCTGGAAGTCCATCCTATCTTCTCATAAGTAATTCGACCCACTGCGAGTCCATACACTCGTCTGTGATTATACGAGACCTACTATCCTGAGCATCCTCTAGTAAGGCATACAAGTCCTGTGTATCATGCTCATGGAGCTCAGCAGCACTGTGACCCCAGTAAATGACCTCTCCCACTGGAGTCCGGGGAGGGGGGTCATAGGTGGCTAACTCAGAACAGCCTCCTGCCAGAGTCTACCCAAGTATCCCTAATACCATACCCAACCTTACTAATCGTCTCGCTTCAGCATATATGGTGCTGAAAAACCCATAATCTACCCCTCGATCTCTGGTAGGTCTGGCAGTAGAACTCTCCCCGGTCTCATATCTGGAGCCTAGAGTGGACGAACACAGCCTCTTGCGAGGTGGCAGCTCGGACTTGGGAAAATCATCCCTACGATCAACAGGTGGTGGTATGTATAGAGATGGTGGTAGTGGTGGTAGTGGAGGTGATGGTAATGACGGGCAAGTAACTGCATCAAAGGCCTGAGTGGATTGCTATCCTGAAGTGTCGAGATTTAGGTTGGACACCCAGATTGATGGTATAAATGGGAGGCACATGTGGTGGTGATAATTTGTGCGGGAGGGGCCATGCACCTAGCAAGGCGCTCTCCTGCAAGGGTGTGTGATAGTGAGATAGGTGGTGATGGTGATAGAGTAGTCATAGCCAGAAGTCTCTCAACCTCTTCCTCTGGTGGAAGAGATATGGAAGCCTGAGGTCGGATGGTAATCCTAGCCCCGATAGAATGTTAAGGAGGGTGGTGGTAAACATCTCCGGTTCCCTCAGGAAGGAACAACAGGCTCATCAGTAGGTACAACAACAGTAGAGTCGGCCGGAGCTAAGTGCTCCTCCTCCTCCTCATAATCGGTGTCATCCCTAGATGAATCGCCGTCATCATCATCTCCATCATCTCCCCCGTCCATAGGATAGTCAGCCGGCCCATCCTTTGTCTCATCATCCTCGTACTCCTCTGGATCTTCTTCGGGATCCGACTCAGTAACATACCCGGGTGACTCAACAGTAGGCGAATTAACAGGAGGTAATGGCGGCTCCTCAGCAGGCAGCTCATGCTCATTCTCCAACGGTATTACTCAGGTATACGGCACTGTCACGAAGTCAGGATCATGTGCCTGTATGAAACAAGGCTCACGCTCATCCTAGTCCTGTGGTACTGGTGGGGTCTATGGATCCTCTGGGCCTGGTATGTAATCCGGTGATGGTGGGGCTACCGGCTGCATCGGGAGTCCATCGTATCCTAATACGATGACTCGCGGAATGCCTCCATCAGATATCTCCTCATCGGCTCCCCAGAAGACTCTGCCTGGCTCCGAATCGGTGTAAACAGAAGTGTAGGTAACCGCAGATGACACAGAAGACATGACTACTGCAAAAAGCAAAAAATAACTTATATAAGTATTAATTATAAAAGAGATCTGTATGTTACGTCTATAAGTTTTACTTATAAGAGTGGTCTCTATGTTATCTATAAGACTCTTATAGTACTATACGTAATATAATTTATATACACGTATGTCAATCATGTAAGCACTTAGTAACCTACTAATGCTAAAATAGTGTGTGTCATGTAAGCATATATCCTAGATGCAACCAAGTAATGTATGTATGTCCCGTGCAAATCCCATTTGTGAAAGCAGTGTTTGAAAATGGTTATAGTCCAGACAAAACTTTTGACCTGGTTCTCTATAACCTTGGCTCTGATACCAATCTGTAACACCCCCAAATTTAGGTAGCAGCGAAATATAATGTATATCCAAGGGCGCTACTTCATAGATCAATAGCACAAGATATGAGAACGACCACTGAATGTATTGTTTGAAAAAGTTGGATTAACAAAATACTTGTTTGTTACATAAGCTCATGGCTTCAAATTGTTCAATAGTATAAATAAAGATTTCGGTTTATAACAATTGTCTCCAAAATGTAATAAGACCCAAAATCTTTAATATGACTCTTCAATTATTAACTTTCAATGTATCACTGCACCTCGTGCCTTATTGACCTGAGAAAACATGCTTAAAACGTCAACATAAAGTTGGTGAATTCATAGGTGTATGTAAATCAATAGTAGGACCGCAAGATTTCCAAGTGTATGATTAAGCAACAAATGCAAACATCATAAAAAGTAATTACGTTTTCCTAAACCCATGACACTGAAGCTCGACATGTATGAATGCAATAAATTGCCAATAAATGCCCGTGAATGATGTTCTAACCCGCAACATCCCAATCCGACATGGTATACGTTTGTTGTCCGGCAAACCGGCACAGTGAGCACTACTCACCCAAACGGGGATGTCAATCCCAAATAGATCTATTTATAACATTCGCGCTCACAACCTAGTGATTGACAGTTCATGATAAATGGCTCAATGGGTTATCGCTACTTAGGCAAACACGTAATCATTGTATAAAATATACACTTGCGTCCAATTTATAAAACAAAGCATATTCTCACCCCAAAGATGCAAATTGTTAGGAATAAATCTTCATTTGACTTAATACTGCCAACAGTACTAAAGGAGTTAGTACTGCCAGTACAAAGTTAGTACTGCCAAGGTTACTTAATACTGCTAGTAGAAGATTAGTACTGGCTAATGGATCAAAGCTGATGACTAAAGATAAATGCCAGGAGAGTAATATCGGATGTAAAAGTTTTTGAATTTAACTGATCCTAATAGATAGGCATATAATATGTAAAAAGGCTCCTTGTATTTCAAAAAAAGGAGATCCCCTAGTTAGAGTTAAATAGAACATTAAGATATAGATTTAGAGAAAATCTGAATAGCTTTCAAGGTATGGTAACCCCAGTACTTCAGAGTACTCGTAATATTCAATAATATTGAAGCAGTAAGAATTGTGTTCATTGTGAGTTAGTTGGTCATTACTGTTCCATAATAAATTTTCTAGAGTATCAAAGTGTAAGATTACGCATACACCTTTGATATACATACAAAAGTCTACAATTTTGTTATTTTTGGATTCTTCCAAGGAACAAACTCTTTATATCATAAGAATCGATCAAGCGTGGGATCAACAATGGTATCAGAGCCTGTCTTTGAGAAACTTTGAACTAGGGAAAAAATGGATTTATGAAAAATCTCATAACCATGCGTTGGCAAAGCTTCCCATTCTCAAACTAGGAGAGTAATGAGATTGGGAAGTCCAGAATCAAGCAGAACTTCATATCCACAGGATTATGCTCTATGGGAGGTCATAGAGAATGGGAATTCGTGGGTACCTATTCCTGTTACAGCAACAGAAACTGGTCCATCAACAGGATTGAAGATGACTGTGCCTTCTACTGCTGAAGAAAAGATTTGTAAAAAGAATGATGTAAAGGCCAGAAGTCTTCTGCTCATGGCACTGCCCAATGAACATCAACTTACCTTTGACCAGTATGTTGATGCTCAATCAATGTTTGCTGCTATTAAAGCTCGATTTGGAGGGAATGAAGCAACAAAGAAGACACAGAAGGCCTTGCTGAAGCAACAGTATGAAAACTTTAATGCTTCAAGCTCAGAATCACTTGATTCTATCTTTAACAGGCTTCAAAAGCTTGTTAGTAGATTGGCAATTCTGGGTGTAGTTACTCCTCCAGAAGATCTAAATGTTAAATTTTTGAGGAGCTTACCTTCTGAATGGGATACACATGTGGTAGTCTGGATGAACAAACCCGACTTTGATACTATGGGTTTGGATGATTTGTACAACAATTTTAAAATTGTTGAACAAAAGGTTAAGAGATCTGCTGGTGCTAACAATGATGATAAGAACTTGGCATTTCTAACCACTTCCAGTCCAAGCAGTACTAATACTATTAATACTGTTAACACTGGAGTTAGTACTGGCACCACCAATGTTAATACTGCTAGTACTGAAACTAGTATTGCTAGTTTTAGTGATGCCACAGTTTATGCCTTTTTATCCACTCAACCACAAGGGTCTCAACTAGTTCATGAAGATCTTGAGCAACTTCATGATGATGATTTGGAAGAAATGGATCTAAAGTGGAATATGGCACTACTAAGCATGAGGGCAAGAAAGTTCTATCAGAGAACTGGAAGGAAGATCATCATTGATGGAAGCAATATGCTAGATATGATAAATCAAAGGTAGAATGTTTCAACTTTCATAAAATGGGACATTTTGCCAGAGAATACAGAGTACTAAGGAGTAAAGACAACAGAAATTGGAATCAAGATAGCTCATCAAAGGCAGTAAGAATTGAAGATGCTTTTGAAAAGGCAATGTGTGCTATAGATGGTGCTGGATTTGATTGGAGTGACATGGTAGAGAATGAAATTCAAGCAAACATGGCTCTCATGGCATTCACAGATTCTGAGGTATCAAATGATAAAACTTGTTCTAAATCTTGTTTGCAACATTATGAAGCTCTAAAGAAACAGTATGATGATTTACTTGTTAAATTAGATGATACTGGTTTTAAAGCTTCTGCATACAAAAGAGGTTATCAATTTTAGAACGGGCAAATTTCTTAAATATAAAGAATCTGAAGTCTTTTTCTGTAGGAATTTGTTTTGCTTCATTAAAAAGAAGTGTAGGTCACAAAGAATTCAAATGGGATTACTTAGGTCTGAACTTGGAGGTTAAGGTAGGAAAAGGAGGGGTTTGAGTTTACGATAGCAAAGTTTCTGAAATATTCAGCAAAAAGACTTAGATCAGTTGTTAGCAAGTCAGATAACTGACAAAAGCAAAAAGGGTTTTGGTTATAATTGTCCCTTCACCTCATCCCTTGATTCTTAATAGACCAACACCTTTATTCAGGTCTAGAAGAATTCAAACAACATAAGGTAAATGAGTATGGTTCTAGGGATTCAAGTGTAAAAGCCTACAATCTGGTTGTGATAAAGAGTCATGTATTCTAAGGAGGAATACTGATGAACTCTTATAAAACAACAACAAAGACTGATTCTATCTTGTTAGTCATCCACTTTAAGGTAGACAAAGATTGGAAGGAAAAGTTTTTCTGTCATGCTAATCAAGTTAAGGAAGAAGAACCTAAGAAAGCTAGAGAGAATAATGATGCTCCAATCATTGAAGATTGGGTGTCAGATGATGAGGATGAAGTTGAGCCTATCCCTAAGGTTGAAAAGAAAACTGTTATACCTATGCTACTAAAGAAAAGAGTTTGTTAAACTGGAAAAAACACAGTTAGGATGTCAGTTAGTATGCAGTAATGTACAGGTCAAAAGAACTAGAGGAAACCAAAGGAATTGGAATGGTCAAAAATATAATTAATTAGGATGTAACTTTGTTTTTAATAACAAGGCATGCTTTATCTGTGGAAGTTTTGATCACATTCAGTTCAGCTGTCCTAATGTACACAAACATACGGCTCCAAGAGCAGTCTTATGTCAGACTGGCCTAAACACTGTAAATACTGCAAGGCCTGTTAATACTGTTAGGTCTGTTAACACTGGCAGACCTTTTAGTACTGCTAGGTCTTTTAATACTGTTAGGCCTTCTTATTCTGACTCACACAAAAATACCAACAGTTATTGTTGCTTGTACAAGGAAAATATTTCAAAAATCAAGACATATTCAACAGTTCACAGGGGCCCTTTTACAAATGAGAACGCATTAACAAAAGGTCTTATAATCAAATGTGACTACTGGTAGGCAAATTTATTAATGTCAGGGAAAAAGGGGTTTATTGCTGTTATGCCCTCAGCCTTGTTGGGTTGGGAAACCGATCAAACCCAATGTGATCACTGGTTTTCAACAATATAATTACATTGATGCACGAGGGCAGATCCAAGTCAGTTATGGCTTTGGGTCCCAAGAAAAATAACTTCTTAAAGTTTTATGTGCAGCATTCACATCTTAACTGATTAAGGATATGTTGTAGTGGATGCTCAAGGCAACATGACTATAAACATAGCCACATCTTCAGATTTCAAGACTTTGTGGAGGTTATGTTACTTTTGGTGGAGGAGCATATGGACGGCAGAATTATTGGTAAGGTACTATTATAAACTGGTAATCTTGATTATGTGATGTTTTACTTTGTCAAAGGGTTTAAAGTTCAACCTCTTTAGTGTCTCACAGATATGTGACAAAATGAAACTATGTTCTTTTTACTGACTCTGACATGTCTTGTCTATTCTAATTTTAAGTGCCATGATGGAAAAATCAAGATACTTCTTAAATTCCTAGGAAGCTGATAACATGTTATAGTTTTGATATGAAAAACATAGTTCTAAGATTGTTTAAATTGTCTAGTTGCAAAAAGCTACATTCTGAAGAATAAGGATCTGGCATTAGGAGGCTTGGTAATATAAATTTTATAGAATATAAATAAACTTGTCAAGAAAAATCTTGTAAGAGATTTGCCTTTTAAAGATTTGAGAATGGGGGGAACCATAATTGTGTTGCTTGTCTTAAAGGCAAGCAACACAGAGCCTCTTGTAAGACCAAGGCCTTTAATTCCATTTACTAAGCCATTGTTTATGCCTGCTATGGATCTCTTTGGTCCAAGTTTTATTAGTAGTTTTAATGAATAAAAAGTACTGTTAGTAGTCACTGATGATTAATTAGTGTCTTTCAATGGCTTTTCTTTTTAACAAATACGGATGAAACAGTGAGGTCCTTAAAACTTTATCAAAGAGGTAGAAAAAACCTAGTAGATAAGAAGTTAAAATAATCAGAGAGTGATAATGGGACAGGTAATAAAAACAGGTGATGGATGATTTCTGTATAGAGAAAGATTTAAAAGAGAATACAGTGTAGCTAGAACTCTCAAGCAAATGGTGTAGCTGATGGAAGAATAGGAACTCATTGAGGCTTCTAGAACATGTTAGCTGACTCTAAGTTACCTACACATCATTTTGGGCAGAAATAGTTTCTTACTGCTTGTTATGTACAAAAATAGGGTTCTTTAATAGTCAAGCCTCTAACAAGACTCCTTATGAACTTAGAGGTTTTAACTTGCTATAGGCCTTCATGAACCTTTTGGAGGTCATGTTACTATTCTCAATACCCTTCAGATAATTTGGGGCAAGTTGATGAACAAGAGAGATGAAGTTTCTTTGTTGGATAGTCCTTAAGTAGCAAAGCTTTTAGGGTATACAATTAGAACCCGAAAGTTCAGGAAAAACTTGCATATTAGGGTTCTTAGAGAATTAGCCTATGGTTTGAAGAAATGGTTCAAAGTGGCTGTTTGATCTTGATTCTCTACTCATCAATGAATTAATGTACCAGTGGTTACAGGAATCATCTTCTAATGATTTATGGCAGCTATACAAGGAGTTTGATTCTATCCATCATACCTTCTCATCAAGATTAAAGATTGGATTGTATGCCAATTTGGAAAGACGCTTCATATTTTAAAGATGCTTCACCAAAAATTGTTGTGATGTCAAATAAAGATAAAGATGAGTTACATGATGAAGAGGATGTTGCGAAGAGTCTCATGATGGTAGCCGTATTAAGAAAAATTGGTACTGCTGATCAAAAAGTTAATACTTGCCAAGACTAGATATGAATACTGGTTGTGAGAAGTTTTAGTATGCTCTCCCTGAAGTTAATACTGCTACTCCTGAAGACTTGGGAGGACCTAGTCCTGCATCTGAAGACTCACATATGGAGGACCAAGAAATTGAATTGGGGAACATTCCTTAATCTTATGATAGTCCACACTCACTCACACAAGAATTCATAATTCTTAAGTACTGCCAACTAGATTCCGCATAGTTGACAGTATATCAGTGTTTCATAAAGGAATATCGATCCTACAGATACACACATAATGATATACAAAATGAATCCTCACCCCACCATGGAAGTATGGAGGGGGTATTTATAGTCCAAACACAACCAAACTAACTTAAATAGTCTAAATGTAGTCCCTGCGTGTTTGACTATTAATGAACTAATGTAATTTTGTGTAAGTCAACATATTTTAAGGCTAACAGCAGCCCTCACCAAACTGTCACCCAACTCTTTATGGACAGCCTCATCTGCAACAATGTATGTAGGACCACTAGGCTGAGGTACCTGAGTGTCATTTCTCTTAGGCTTCCTAAGTTTTTGAGTCTTTTGAGGTGGAGGAGATGGCTGAATAAAAGTGAGTGTGTGTTGGGGATCAGTTGGCATTGTTTAACCTTCACCCATTTGGTTTTGAACCAGCATAGTTGGAAACAAATATGTCACTTTTCTAGAAAAATCTTTTCCCACCCTTTTCAGATTTCAAAAGATCTTTTTAGTGTGAGAGAGTGCAATATAAATTCTCTTGTGACTTGGCAACCCATCAAGTTGTTTATTCAAAAACAATTGTACAAACCTTGGATACATCAAAAATTTCCTAGACAAATTATCCAAGTTTCTAACCATACTTTCAAAAATGTATTTTGAAAAGTTGAATTTCTGATTTGTAGCTAAGCAGATAATTGCAGATGCCATAGTGCTACTAAACTCATTCCATGCAGTAGTCTTTGAACTTAGGCATTGTAAAATAGTATGAATCAGAAATTTCCATTGTGGGGAAAAGAATGCCTTATAGAAAGTAAGCTTTTGTGAAATCTTCTCATACCCCATCCTTGTAAGTTCTTCAAAAATGGTAGAGTTTGGTAAACAATCAATACCTTCAGCATCTTCTAGTTGAAGATCTCTTCTAACAGTTGATTTTGTGACAATTATCTTCTTACCATCAACTAAGGCATGTAACTGAACTTCCCCATTAATAGTTTTGGCCTTGACAGTAGACCAGAACTGTTCGATACACGAAGTATATATAGTGGGATTAACGGTTAAAGCATACTTTATGGGGTGTGCATTCAGAAAATCTACTATTTGTTCAAACCCATCACTTTCTTTGGGTTTAGACAAAAATGCGACCATATTGTGAGTATCTGCAAACTTTAGATTCGCCATTTGTGTTGGGTATTGATAATGGATGATAAAATTGAGTTAGGGTTTGTAGTTAGAGAGTATTTGAAAGATTGAAATCGATTAAATGATTGATTGAAACCCTTAATCGAAGTATTTATGAAAATACCCTCAACAGCATTAACTTAGAACCAGCAGTAGTAAGTTTTATGCCTAGCAGCATTAACTTAGAACCAGCAGTAGTAAGTTATGCCTAGCAGCATTAACTTTGAGTCACCAATATTAACTCCAATTCCATTCCAAAAAGCTTTTCCATCATCAATCTAACACTTTTCTTTGCTTTTCCTGCAAAATGTTAGTCCAAAAACCAAGAAAACACAAGCCATAGCAATTTTCACAATTATCACAGTATTAATTATACCTAACAGTATTAAGTATAACTAACAGTAGTAACTCAGCAGTATTAAGTATAACCAGCAGTACTAATTATACTTAACAGCAGAAACTTTTAATGACATGAATAACAGTACTAATTCATACAAAACTCTACAAAAACATAAAGAGATAAAAGACTTTAAAGATTCATCATTCCAATACTAACAATCAAATATTGAAATCTACTTACATCAAAAGCTTTTGTAAGCAAATCTGCAACATTCTTGTCAGTATGGATTTTGACCATTTGAATCAATTTCTTTTCATTGCAATCTCTAATAAAATGATGTCTGATCTCTATATGCTTTGTTTTTGAATGAAAAACAGGATTTTTAATTATGCAAATAGTACTGTTATTGTCAATAAAGATCTTGGTATGCATAAAATTGTACCCGCTAATCAAGTATTGATTCGATCCAAAGCACGTTGTCCTACACAAACTTTGAAGCAGCCACATATTCAGCTTCTATTGTGGAATTTGCAACCACTGTCTGTTTCTTGCACTGCCATGATATCAATCTACATCCAAGGAATTGACAACCTCCTGTTGTAGACTTCCTATCCAAGCTTGCTCCAGCATAATCACTATCAGTGTATGGTAGCAAATCAAAAGGAGAATCTTTTGGATACCAAAGGCCTAATTTTGGTTGACCTTTTAAGTACCTAAAAATCCTTTTCACAGCATGAAGATGTGAAACCTTTGGATTGACTTGGTATCTAGCACAGGCACACACTGCAAACATGATGTCAGGTCTTAAAGATGTAAGATACATCAATGAACCAATCATTGACCTATACATATGAACATCCACTTCTTCACCATCTTCATCCTTGAGCAAAGGCTTTTGAGTTTCTATTGGTGTGCTTGCAGTCTTGACTTTTGTAAACCCAAATTTCTTTAAAATTTCACCAACATATTTATCTTGACTAATAAATATGCCATCCTTCTTCTGCTCTACTTGTAATCCTAAGAAGAATGTAAGTTCTCCCATAGAACTCATCTGAAATTTCTCATGCATCAACTTTTCAAATGCATTGCATAGCTCCTTCTTTGTTGAACCAAAGATGATATCATCCACATAAACTTAGACCAGCAAAATATCACCTTTGTACCTTTTGATGAATAAGGTTTTGTCAATTTTCCCTCTTTGAAACTCATTGTCCAACAGATATGTTGACAAGGTTTCATACCAAGCTCTAGGAGCTTGATGTAGTCCATATAGTGCTTTTTCAACCTTGTATACTCTATCAGGAAAGTCTGGATCTTCAAATCCTGGTGGTTGACATACATACACCTCTTCTTCAATCTTCCCATAGAGAAAAGCACTTTTTACATCCATTTGATACACCACAAAATCTTTAAATGAAGCATAAGCTAAAAATAGCCTAATTGCTTTAATTCTTGCAACAGAGGCAAAGACTTCATCATAGTCAATCCCTTCTTCTTGTGTGTACCCTTGAGCAACCAATCTTGCTTTATTTCTTATCACAATTCCTCTTTCATCCTTTTTATTCCTGAAAACCTATTTAGTGCCTATAGCCCTTTTTCCATTTGGTAAATCCACCAAAGTCCAAACTTCTTTCTGTAACATGAATAGTAGAAGCGCTCTGCATAGCCTCTATCCAGCTTGGATCCTTTAATGCCAATGAATTACCTTTTTAGGTTCTTCCTGTGATAAAAAGCAAGCAAACAAGCAGTTTTGAAGGTCTTTATGGTTATCTTTGTTGAATAGTCTAACAACCCATGGTCCTCTCCAAATTCTTGACATCTTATCTTGTTTGTGTAGACTGTTGTAAATTCCAATTATTGAGATCAAAGGATGAACTTTAGAATTATCTAGTTGGAATAGGACTGACTTGGATTGTTGTATCCAAATTGTTCATGTCAGCCTCAGCACCAACATCTTCATCATCTCTAAATATGCTATAATATTTCAATAGGTTTATGAGGAATGTTTTGTTTAATGGCCTCTGGATCCTTTTCTTTTTCAGATATTTTTGATTGACTCTCTTCTTCCAAAATCAATGTTTCCTCATCATCAATCACAGGCATAGCAACATGTTTAGCAGACATAACAATACCATCATACAAGGTTGGTTTAATCCACTGAGCTTTCTTGAGATAAAACAGATTTTGATAACCTAGAGCATGTTTGTGTATTTTATCATAAAAAGCTTGAGGCTTTGTTAACATGTGCACTGTTTGAGCAGATTGACCCACTTTAAAAAGAATATTATCAAGTTCCATTATCTTCTTTTCTAAATCAATTTTGTTTTCCATATATTTATTTTCTTTTTCTTTGGATTCATTTTTGAAAACAATGAATGTTTGCAATAAACATTCCTTTTTTTATTTGTTTAGAAAGATTTTGCTCAAGTGAGTTCAACTTGTTCTTTCAAGTGCAAGCTTTTCTTTAAACTACATTCCATTTGAGAAATCATCATTTTTCATCAACTGCTTAAATCAAATTGAACATTGTTCAAAAGAATTGACTCGTTCATTTATATCTCTCTAGCACAACGTTACTGATTCATTAGTTTGTTCCTTATTAGCCCTTTCCCCAATTATTTACCATATAATGATTTGTTTTCAGTACATTTGTTCAAACACATCAGATAAATCATTAGAATCTTGTTGTACCTGCAAAGTAGTATCTTGAACATTTGCTTGTTGTGTTTCTTGCAAATATTGAGAGTACGGAATGATATTGCAATCACTATGTATCCATTATCTGTAAAATCCACAACTGGTGTTTGTTCAAAATCCTGCATTGCATGCTGATGAGGGTTTTTTTTACACTTTTTCGGGGTCGTTTAACCCCCTAAATTGTGTGTTTATGCCCAAAATAGGTACTTAATCGTTCATTTTCAGGTATTTTGCATTTGGAAGGCATTTGGAAGAATTACACATGACTTGGGCTCATTTGAAGAAGAAACGGACAAGACTACGGACCTACACCAACATATCTCAAGATTCTGTTCTCAGCAGCTAGAGACGGCGTCACAGTTTCTACATGACGCCGTCATAACGCATCCCATGACGGCGTCACATATTCCACGACAGCGTCGGAGATCACGACCCAGCCTATTATCTAGAATATTCTCTTTCATGACGGCGTCACTATTAAAACGCGATGCCGTCACAGCGTTTTTCCTATATATACAAACCCGAATTTAGGGTTTTGAGTGTGTAACTTTAGAATAAAAAGAGGGTACGAATCCTAGTTCATTTAGCAGCTGTTAGGGACGATTTTAGGGCCTAAAAACCCTATTGTACTTCCTCCAACTCCATTTTTAATCCAGTAAGGTTATTAACCATTCAAAATGTCTATGTGTTTTTTTTGAGATTCATCGATGTTCTTGCTTTATCTTTAACAATGCTTGGCTAAACCTCCTATAGTTTCTTTATTTGAATGAAAACCTAGAATGTAATTCTTAGTTGTGTTGATTCTTGTGATGGATGTGGCATTTAGGCCTTTAAGAAAACCAGCTTTTGTTTGTATCCGCTGTTGATATGTCTAGGAAAACATGAATTGTGTAGAAAGGAATACCATCGGATAATACGTTCATACTACCTTTGCCCCCTAAATATGGTTGATCCACTCATAATATATTTCACATGCACTTTATAATCCCTTAGGGGCCTTTGTAAATAAGATCCATCATACTACCTTACTTTGTGCGTTACATTAAAACGGAATACTAATAACCGCGAGTTCGAATCTTTCAAAGAGTTAGGAAATTATTACACAGAACATCCAATGTGACAAGGCAACAACACTAGGAGAAGCAAACTATGGGAGGGGGCATTTAAGTCCCTACCAATCATGAACCGTTAATTGCTAATGTAGTAAGCGCGAGTGTTATGGATAGATCTATCGGGACTTACAATCCCCACCTTGAATTTTTGGTCACAAGTTGACCATGGTGCATTTAACATTGTGAGGACAGTTAGGTTATTGGCAAGCATCCTATATTTTCCCTGAGGCATAAATCTAGTTAAGGTTTTGGGGTCATGAGCTTAGTGCAATAATACATGTTTTGGACTATTGAATTTGTTTCGTAGTCTACTATGTTAGCCTTAAAATATTGAGTCGAACAAGGAAGCTCAGCTACAAATCATGGAAGCACGGTCTTTATTTATTAAATGTTGTAATAGGCTAGAAATGGGAATCGGGCTCATTATTGTATGCTAATTGTGCATGTGTATCGGGCTAAAGCCCAAAGTTATCCCGAGCCCGACCCAAGTCAAACTCACGGCCCATTAAGCCTCAAATAGGCCGACCTCATTAGAAGTATAAATATCCGTCTCCAAGTGTGAAGAGGGTGTTAGTTCTCATTTGTTACACACACTCTTTAGTGAAATCAACCATTCTCTTTTTCTTCTCTTTAGTTTCTCTCTCTAAAATCTCTCTACTCTTCTTCCTTTTCTCTTATCTTATTTTCTTGTTCATAATGGTGAAGTGAAAGTGGTTCTGGGTTTCGACAATTGGTATCACGAGCCTCAGGTAGGTTTAGTGGTTTCGTTGTGGTTTGTATGAGCTTATTGGTTCGGCTTTTTAGACCTATTTTACATACGGCTTAATTTTTCTCTCCTAGTTTCTTATTGTTTCAGAAAACATTCATTAGCTCTCGGTCACAAATCTTTTGAGATAACAATTTCTTTACTTTTAGGCTTAATAACATTTTTTTTCTTTCTTTTGAGATAACACTCGTATACGTTTTAATCTCCTTTGGGCTTATTAATAGTGACTTCAAAATATGTTTTAGTTTTGTTTTGTTTAAGTTCAACCAATAAGGGTGCGTCTTAGTTTGACAAAAAAATATAACTTAGCTTATTAGGGTTTTATTTTGTAGCTTATTTTGTTGTCTTACCTGCTTATTCTTGTGGTAAACGAGCTTATTAGACGAAGCTTATTATGGTTTTTGCTTATTGTGGTATTGCTTATTGTGGTAAACGAGCTTATTCAAGCTTATTTTTCTGGGTTGCTTATTATCTTGTGGTCCAACGTTTGAATCAAAGACAAGGACGTGTTTGTGTTGCTATTCGTTGAGCACAAGACAAGAAAAGGACATAATACGTTTTGTCTCCATCTTGGGCAAACTATACGTTTGAGGTAGGCGAAGTATACCATTGCAACGTAGGCGAATTATACAACACTGTTGGGCGAACTATACAACACTCCTTAGGCGAATTATACTTTTCTCATCGGGCGATTTATACACCAAACGTACGCGATTTATACATTATCTTATAAGGCGAGTTATACGTTAACAAGTGGGCGATTTATACATGTGAACTAGGGCGACTTATACCATACAAGTACCTAGGAGGTTTATACAAATTCGTACGAGTTCGTTTTGAGGAGTTTCAAGTAGTTTCGGGTTTTTCGGCTTGAGCTTCGGTTATTCACGAGTCTTCTAACCTATACCATTACGATCCCGGTCTTTCAACGATCATCGTGGTATATTTGGTTTTCAATGACAATAAACGTATGTTTCTGCGAGAAGAGAATTACATTCGTTCTACATTTTGAATAATATTAACGAAGAAGACAATGTTGAAATAAGAGGGAAACGTGCTCTTTTTTATTATTATTCAACTATTATTTGAAATTGACAAGATTAGTCCTTGGATTTCAAGACCATTTCATCAATTGTCCTTTCTTTGTTCATTAGTCCTCCAAAGGAAATTGCCATTACACCGTTAGTCCTTTGTGAACCAAATTTCACCGTTAGTCCTTTTAAGCTCATAAATAGTTAGCGAAACCTCAAGTACTTCAATTACAACAACGATTTCAACAACAATTAATTATTGTTTCACGGTTTCTTCTTGATTTTGTAAAATCCCAAAAAAGTTTCAATTATTTTTTCGGTTTAAATCAAAGGCTTGTAAAATCCCGTGAACGTTAATTGATTTCAATCCTTAACAACGATCACTTTACCTACTTAAGATCCTTCAAATCATTTTCACTTCATAACAATCAAATCAATCATCATCACTACTCCTATCACAACATCCACAACAGACAGTCAAATGCATAACAACATAATGGCAGCTGGTTCAAGGGATCGTCCACCAATGCTTGCAACGGGAAGATATGCTCAATGGCAATCACGTTTCCTAAGATACATTAATACAAGTACAAATGGTGTTGCCTTAAGGAAATGCATTCTCGAAGGTCCATACGAGCCCACTACTGTTACAATCCCAGCTGTACCTGCTACAGACGATACTCTAGCAGTTCCAGAATGAACAACAGTTAAGACAACCTTGACTATGTCTCCTAAAAAATCTTATTATGAATCAGAAAAGGAAGCAATCCATTTGCTATTGGTTGGAATTGGGGATGAAATCTACTCAACTGTTGATGCTTGCAAGACAGCTCATGAAATGTGGATAGCTATTAAAAGGCTACAACAAGGTGAATCTCTCAATATTCAAGATGTCAAGACTAATTTGTTTTGGGAGTTTGGAAAATTCACTTCTCATGATGAAGAGTCCATGGAGTCATACTACTCTAGATTTTACAAGATGATGAATGAAATGATAAGAAACAACTTGACAGTTGCTACGATGCAAGTCAATGTTCAGTTTCTTCAACAACTTTAACCAAAATGGTCAAGGTTTGTGACAATTATCAAGAAACAACACGACTTGGATACAGTCTCATATCACAAGCTCTTTGACAAACTAAAACAGTATCAAAAGGAAGTTAATAAAATCCGTGCTGAGAGAATAGCCAAGAATGCTAACCCATTGGCACTTATTGCTGCTACTTCACCATATCCAGATCCTTATTATCAAGCACCAAAGTCTCACAAACCATATCCACCAACATAAAAACAATCATCTTCCACAAGAGAATCTACCAAGTTCAAAGGCAAAGAGATAGCCAAACCAATCACACCTCCATCTGAGTCAGCTTCTAAAGAAGACAATGATCCAGAATAAGCTCAGAGGGATAAGGATTTGTAGAAAAACTTGGCACTCATTGCAAAGTACTTTAAAAAGATCTACAAACCTACCAACAATAACCTCAGAACTTCTTTAAACTCCAAAACAAGAATGTGGATACTTCTCTAAGATACAATGACAATCGGACAGGGCAGTTTGGGAATCAGAGGACAGTGACTGTTGCTCGGGCTAGGGAGACTGTAGGCAGTCAAGTAGTGCAACAGACTGGGATACAGTGTTTCAATTGCAAGATATTTAGTCATTTTGCTAAGGAATGTAGGAAACCAAAAAGGGTAAAAGACTCCACGTATCACAAGGAAAAGATGTTGCTGTGCAAACAAGTTGAGAAAGGTGTTCCACTACAAGCAGAACAATCTGATTGGCTAGCAAACACGAATGAAGAGATTGATGAACAAGAATTGAAAGCACATTACAGCTTTATGGCAAAGATCCAGGAGGTTCCTACTGCAGACTCAGGAACTGATACTGAGCCATTATAATAGGTACAAAACCATGCTAAATATAATGTGTTTGCCAATGTGAGACAACATTTTGAGAAACTTGAATCCACTAGTAACACATGTTTAGTGGAAAAGGATGATAGTAATGTCACTCTAAATTCACCGGATATGTGTGATAATGATATTCAGACTGACCAAAATGCTAAAGATGAGCGTGCTGCGCTTGCTAATTTAATTGCAAATTTAAAACTTGATGTTGATGAAAATAAAAAGATTTAAAAGCAATTAAAGAAAGCAAACACATCACTTGCTCATGAATTGAAAGAGTGCAAATTTATTCTTGCGGAAACTAATAGAACTCTAGGGGAGTCTAATAGTATTTGTGATAGTTGTCTAATTCTTCAAAATAAACAGACTGAGCTTGAGAGGTACAAGACCCTAAATGACCATACAGTTGACTATGAAAAACTTGAACATAAGTTAAATGAAACTCTAGGACTATTAGCTCAAAAATAAATTGACATAAAAGAAGGTTTAAAACTTAAAGCCTATGAAATTTTAGTTGTCAAAGAGAAACACGATGAGTTAGTCAAACATAGTCTTTTAACAAAGTCACATTATGAAGGTCTTGTAAAAGAGAAAACAAAGGTAATAACGGATTTGAAACTTAAGGAAGAAAAAGACATTGACAAAATGATTTCAATGGAAAAGTAATTAAAGTTTTTGAATGAAATTATTTACAAAAGGAATAAATCAATTCAAACCATTCATATGTTAGCTCCCAAAGGCCCAACATTCAATGGTAGACCAACCTTTGCAAATCCAAGGTACCTTAAAAATGCTCAATCTGAAAAACTATGTTTGTATGAGATCCCATATGACCAATCTGATTCTGCAAACAGACTCGTCCCCGATAGGGAAGAGACTCTGACTCTTGAAAAAGAAAGTCGATCAAAATTGAATAAAGACTTAGTGAGACCTTATGATTATATAAAGCTAAATAGTCTTTATAAAATCTTCAAACCAGCCACACGGGAATATCATGAACAGTTGGCACATGTAAATGAAGTAAGAAAGAAAATGTGGAGAAAATCTTTTATGAAATCTAAACCAAATATTTTCAAAAACATCGGTTTCTTACCTGTTTCCAAATCGATAAGTAAAAGTAGACAATCATAAATGTAATGACGAATAACATAAATCATTTTAAAGAACTTGTTGATCAAGCTTGGGTAAAGCATTCTCATGATCATTTTTTTGCATCAACTGCTCTTGATATGGAAGTGCTAATAAAAACATGTTTGATGCCTCTTGCCATAAAGACACACAATGATAGTTTCACAATTGTTGTTGAACTTAAGCAAGAAATGCATGCTGATTTAAAGTACACTAAATCCCTTGAAAATGAAATTGACAAACTTGAATTTGATAAAGCAGAATTTTCAAACATGTATGACATACTTTTGCAAGAATGTGTGTCTAATGATGTTATGTGTTCTTATTTGCATTCGTTATCTGATTTAGATGCTCACACTGAATTGCAATCTTCATCAAGTGAAAGAATGTGAATGTCTTGCACAAAAGCTTTCGACACAAGCTGAAACTGTTAGTAAAGAAGTTTATACTGAGCTTTTACGAAGTTTTGCTAAATTAGAAAAACACTCAATTTCTCTTGAACTTGCTTTATAACAATGTCAAGAACAAATGAAAAATGACACAATTTGCAAAGAAAAATCGTCAAATGTATTTCTAAAAGAATGTGAACAATATTTCAAAATACAAGATTTGAAAGCTCAATTGCAAGACAAGAACATTGCCATAAATGAGTTAAAGAAACTCATTGAGAAATGCAAAGGAAAATATGTGGA
>BQNB010073580.1:3274-32071 GCA_026074375.1 Tanacetum coccineum
AAATAACTTCTTCACATCTTGGTACATCTTTTCGGAACCGGGATGGATAGAATATTTCGACTTGTGGGATTCGTGCATATATGATATGAACACTAAAATTAAATTCTAATTAACTTAACTTGAAAAATAAAGAAAACTAGAACTAAAACGGAGGTCGTTTGAATACTAAACGAAAAGAAACGGTAAAACGCACCCGGTAAAAACGGGTCTAAAACTGAAATTTAAGAAAAATTAAGCCTATACTAAATTTTATATTTTTCCTAGACACTAAATGACAAAAGAAAATTTTGTAAAAAAGAAATATATTTTTTTTTTCTTTTTTGGATTTTTTATGAATTTTTAAAGATTAAAAACTAATTAAAACTAAGAAAATAGAAAAAGACAAAAAATAAAAGTTATAAAAATTCTGAAAAAATAAAATAAAATAAAGAAAAAGTTAACAATTCTAAAAATATAAAAATGCCCAAATTTTACTGATTATAATTAAAGTAATTAAACTAATTAAATTTTAACCTAATTTATATTAATTAAATTAAATAAACTAACTGTGGTTAACTATAAGGACTAACAGTGAAAGGACTGAAAGGACAAACGGGGTAACAGGCTAACTAACCACAGGGACTAACAATGTTAACTAGAAAAGACAAAATTACACAAATGGTCCCTGAAGTGGACCCCGATTGCAAGGTGGGTCCAAAGTGCTTATTAGCAAAAAGCTAAAGAAGCAAAGCTGTTAAGGGGCTTGAGGGGAGTATTTTTCATAAAAGGTGCATAAGCTCAAGTGAACTTAATAAGCCAGAAATGTGAGCTTTTGGGCTGACAGAAACTTATTAAGCTTATGAGCTTATTTGCTTTTTCTTTGAAGTTTAAGCTAACAAAATAAGCTAAAATCTATGGGGGACAGATAAATAGGGAAGGGGAATCCTAAATAAGCTAAAGCAAGCTATAATAAGCCTTAAAATAAGCTGGAAAGTGACTTAAGCTATGTGACAGTTTTAAAAAGAAAACAGAAAAGCACCTACTTTAAGGCCTAAATAAGCTAACTAAATAAGCTAGATAAGCTATAAGCTTTTGGGGACTTAAAGAACTACCTATAGGCTATAAATAAAAGCTAAAAGATCCTAAGGTCTAGTACAAAATAAGCTAGATACAGGGGGCTGAGTTATGGTGCTCAGCACCAGGGGAAGTAAAACAGTGGCTTAAGGGGCTTTTTGGGCTTATGAAATAAGCTCTTAAGAGCTTTTTAGCTAAAATAAACCACAAACAGAATTAAAGGGAATGTAAATGAACTTGTATTCAAAGTTTAAGCTAATAAGGTGAAGAAAAAGCTGCTGAATATGGGGCTTGAAAAAGGGAGTTTTCAAAGATCATGCATACAACTCTTTGACTTATATTGTCAAACCAAAGACAGAACAAAGGGGCTTTTAAAAGGGGCTAGTAACACTTCAAATAAGCACAACAAAGTGTGCTTAAGCTGTCTACACAGCTTGAGTACTTTAGCCCACTTTTTGCTTATTGAAAATTGACAGAAAAACTTAAGGGACATAAAAACTTATTTCTAAACTAAGAATGGTGATTTAAATGGCCTAATGAAGCCCACACACTCAGCCAAAGTTGGCTGAGTGCACTTGACCCATGCAAAACCCAAAATGACCCATTTTAACACTAAACCAAACACCCCCTTAAATATATAAAAATCGTTTTTTACTGATTTGTAGTTAAGGGAAGGCTAAGAAAGGTGATTATAAGTAATATTTAACCATTTTGACACATTCTTATACAAGTTTAACAGGTTTAAACAGTTAATATGAAGCTTTAAATTTTTAGCAAATGCAATATTTCAAAGAAAACTCTTAACTTTTATTAAATTGAAAGTATTACAACATAAAACTTTTAAATGACTGAATTACACTTTAAATGCTTAAAAGAAAGATTTAGAATTAAAATTAAGCTAAAAACTTAAAAAGAAAAGTGTTTTTGCTAGAAACAACAACAACAAGCACAACAATAGTGTGCTTAAGCTGCATAAGCAGCTTGAGCCCTTGAGCTTATTTTGGCTTATTTAAATTTTGACAGAATATAGAAACCACTTAAAAACTTATTTTCAAACTAAAAATGGTGATTAAAGTGGCTTAATAAACCCCACACACTCAGCCAAAGTTGGCTGAGTGCACTTGACCCATGCCAATCCCATATTGACCCATTTTAAGACTAAACCAAACACCCCCTTAATATATATAAAAAACTTGTTAACTGTTTTTTAGATGCAATTTAGAGCTGAGAAATGTAGTATTAAATGCCTTTGACAACTTAAGCAACCCTTCATATAAATTAGACAGAATTAAAGAACAATGGGGTGAGTTTAAAATTTCGACAATGGCAATTTCACAAACACTCTTTTCTTTTATAAAAAAAACGAAAGTATTACAACAAAAACTTACAATAGACTGAGTACAACAATTATAAAGCAAGCTTAAGTAAATTTTAAACTAAGAAAAGTAAAAACAGGGTGTGTGGCTTGAAAACGTGGGGAAAGGCTGTATGGTTTTTGGCGGGTACGGGGGGTGGGTTGCAGGGTTTAAACGAAATGAATGAAAAAGATGCACAATTGGCCCCTCAACTCTCTTTCTCTTGTCACTTTGTTTTAGCCGCTTTTTCAGTTATAAAAGGGTTTAGAAAGTGGCAGGATTGGCCCCTCTGGTTTTATAACAAAAGAAAACAAAGAAAGTTAGGGGTAATTGCAAAACTGGTCCCTCTAGTTTATAACTAAAAGAAAAACTGCCATTTGGCAGTTTTAGTCCTTCTTTGTTTTACCACTTTTCTTTTATAAAATAACTTTTAAAACTTGGCATTTTTGGCCCCTTTTCTTTATTTTTTTATTTTTAATTATAAAACAAGTTTTTAAAATTTACATTTTTGGTCCTTGAGTTTTATAAAAAAGATGTTTTGGGCTATTGGGCTTGTATTGGGCTTGGGTTTGTTGTTGGGCTTGTATAGGCCCAATAAGGTACAGGCTTGATTATTGGGCTTTTTCAAGCCCAATAAGGTTATGAAGTGGGCTTTGTGTGTACAATGGCTGAGATTGGCTGTAACTGGGCTAGGATTGGGCCTTCAAAGTCTTCACAGTCTTTGTCAAATGCACAGTCTTCGCATTCCATGCTCAGTTTTGTCATTTTGCCTTGGTTTTCTGTCTTTTTGTTGATATCCACTTCCTGCACAATACAAATGCAAAACAAACATATATTTGGCAGTTTTTGTCTGTTTTTGGTCATTTAAGCTCGTTTTTTAGAGGTAAAAGATATGTGTAATTAAGCACTTATCAATATCTAAAAATTTTGCTAACAATTCTAGCATCATTCCTAGCTCTAAATTCCTCAACTAGTTCACCTTCCTTAATGGTGGGCATTAAATCATCAACTTGATCTCTCCTAAGCTCTAATGGTACATCAAGATCACTTAGTTCTATGTAATATCCAAATAAAGGGTCTAATGATCTATTCAACACCAAAGTCTCTCCTATTAGCCTAGCTTCTAAATCAAGTTCCATTCTTTCTCTTAAGCTTAGCATGTAGACCCTCTTAATTAAACTACTAGCAGGTTTAACACTTTTGAAAATTATTTTCTCTTCCCCAACTCTCAAAGTAATCTTTCTTTTGAAAACATCAATCTTAGCATGGGCGGTAGACAAAAATGGTCTTTTGAGGATCAAGGGCACTTTCATATCCTCAGGAATATCAAGAATTGTAAAATCTACAGGGAAAACAATTTACCAATAGATACTAACATGTTTTCATGCAATTCCTTTGATATTTCATATTTTTATCTGCTAATTCAACTGTCAACTTAGTGTGAGCTAATTTGCCTAATCCTAAGTTAAGGTAGGACGAGAGAGGCATGACACTTACACTAGCTCCTAAGTCAGCAAGGGCATTATTAAAGCAAACATTATTAATAAAGTAAGGTAAAGTGAAACTCCTTAGGTCTTTCTCCTTTCTAGGTATGGAATTATTAATATGTGAAGCTTCAGAGTAAGCTTCCGAGAATTATGGTCTATATGATCCTTTCTTTTCCTCACATTAGTAACCATTCAAACGACTTGGAAATGGAATTGTCGTTTATATTGTCTCGTACATCAGTGTATGGTTCTGTCCAGTAGATACGGCGTATTAGGAGGATCCTATACGGCGTATCAGGTATGAATCAGCTTCAATAATAGTCGAGATGGACTTAACTTGATCTCATTTGTTAGTTTTAGTGGAGCTCGTTAAACTTCCAAATCTGTATTCCTGGTAAGTAACTTTGCTCATTTGCCCGATTTGGATCTCCAAAGTTTTAATCGATGCTCCTTGGTTTCTAATGGCAGCATCCGTTGAAGCTCGGATCTCTTTGATCAAATTAGAGTTCTCCTCATGTCTTTTTCCTGATTCCCCCATCAATTTGCTTAGGGTTTCTTCCATAGATTGCCTTCGTTCTTGGTACGAACGGTTTGTATTGTTCCTTTGGTAAAATCCCGGAGTGGTTGCTCTATATCCCCCTCCTTGAAAAGGTGTACCAAATTAAGTGTAGTAAGCTTCTTCGAGGGTTTTCCCTTCTTCCTTAAGTGGACAATCTTTGGTGTAGTGGGGACCTTTACATTGTTCACATCCTACTTGATCAGCATAAACTTTTTTATTCACTTTCTTGATTTCTCTTCCAAGATTGTTGAGTTGTGGTTGTATGGCTGCAATACCGTCAGAATTTATCAGTACTTCTGTTCCTAATGTACCATTGTGCCATTTTTGAGAGTATACAGGCATTTCCTTGATGGCTACTTTCGCATTACAGCAGACTTTGATGGTATTAACTCCTCATTGAACAAGAATTTTCCATTTGGAACCATCCAAACCAAGTTTAAACCAGACTAAACCATCCATCATGTCTGTTAAATAATGTTGAGGGCACTTCATCAAGAGTTTCTTTAAACATCGCTGTCCCAAGCTTGAAAGAGGTTTAACATCCGGTTCTTGCTGAAAAGTTTTTGATCTCCTCTATTTTCCTTTGCAATACGAGCAGGTGGCAATATTTGCTTATAAAACTTTGTCTTCAGATCTTCACCAGTTGTAATCGAACATATGGTTTGTTTCTTAGTCAATGACTTGCGCTCTAGTTAAGGACATAGGAAGGACTCTAAGCATCACTTGGTCTATTGTAATATATTAGGTATGTGGATAAAATCCTGATGCTCAAGACCTTTCTTATAGTACCATATTGCATCTCATGATCTTAAACCGCTGAAAGTGTTTGTACGTATTCCTTTAGAAATTGTGCCTTTTAGCTCAAAATTTTTATTTCTTTATTTTTTTGTCTTTGATCTTAGGCCTGCAACTTCCTGATCCATATTCGGGACTCGAGTTTTGCTCATGAATTAGTTCCATAGATTTTGCCAGTGTTTCCACAACTTCTTCCTCTGAATAATTCTTTTTTGGTCAGAAAGTAGATTTGAAATCAGGCGATATTATTCGTCAAGACTTAGTGTCTTAAAGTGCATCCTAAGATGACAAACAATTCTTGTTCCGATCCTAAAAAGGTTGTAATTGTAGTATCTTCTTCAATCAACTAGCTCTGATAATTATGATCTGTAACAAAGGTAAAAATATCAGCAAGATTTGCTCTGGAGAAAGAAAAAAAATTAGGCAAGAAAACCAAACACGAATTTTAAGGCTTCTGTTACTGTATCAGATAATCAATATGCCGTATTCAATGGATCTGAATATGCCATATTAATCTTTTGAACGAATACGCTGTATTGGATAAGAAAGTTAGATACGCCATATCGTGTTATCGACCAGAACAGTGTAATAGAAAACAATTAAATCACATAAACAATTAAACTAAACAAGTATACAAGCAAACAAATATACAGAATATACAAAATTATACAAAATTATACACTAATCTAAATTACACTAATCCTAAGGGTTAGACTAATCTAATGTTAAAAACCAAACTATCAAATAAAAATCAAGATTAATTTTCACTACCCGGCAGCGGCGCCAAAAACTTGATTGTGTCGTTGTGTGGTTTGTAATTTTATGATTTCAAGTTTTAAATTTATATTTTGCCGACTTAACCAAAAACAACACTTTAACGAGCAGTGTACCTAATCGGTGGTAGTTTCGTGGTAAGTAGGGTGTCGATCACTAAAAGCGAGAAATAATCTTTCAATTTATTAATATTTTGGTTATCTAAACTAAGTTAATTCTATTCTATGTTAAACCTATGCTAAACCTATTAATCCTAAATCTAACGGATAAGAAGGTTTTCAGCCTGAGAGACTGGCACGGGTTTTGTGGTGACTAAAATCAACTTAAGACACTAAAACACATGCAAGCAAATTAACAGAAGATAAAAGAGCGGTCTAGCCAAATATAAGAAAATTGTATTAACCATCATTGATCCAATTAGAACGTTGGTTTGTTTATTAGTGCAATGATTACTTATCTCGAGGTGGCATATCATTCTTAAGACATAGGCGGTACTTCTTCCTAAGACCTAGATACGAAGAATTCTGTCAAAATTAAACGTATTCGCATAAAGCATCCTTATTTACTGATTATAATCTATCTTAGGGATTTAAAGCAATGGTGATCTTGTTAAACCCTAGCTCATGGAGACTTTACACACTTACTGCTTAATGGCAATTCATACACTAGTAGTCCACTAACCAAGTCTTTACTAATTAATCGAGAACATACTCGTTGATCCCAAGGTCACATGTTGGTCCAACTAAGCTCCAAGTTCTCGACACTAAGACTTTATGAATTCGTCCGAGTTTCCGTTGCCGGAATAAAAAAGTGTCAAGATGCTGCGTGGCCCCCAAACTTAGAAGTTTAACGGCCTCATTTTGGTTGGTGATTCCGAGGTTGATTGCAATGGTAAAGTCCTCGTCATATCATCATATCACAGTAGACGAGAGGGGCGATTCCAAGCCGGAGTATTGATTTACACAGAAAGCTCTTCACTTATTAATATTCACATCTGAACAAGTTCGCTAAGCAATATCTTGCACTTCCTCGATTGAGCGTGCTTAACTTCAAAAAGGTGTCCCGGTCCCAACAAGCATGCAAATAGAACCTTAGCTTTTCCCAAAAGAGATACGATAAATTTTTGAGAAATGTTTCATTCGATTCATTAGGTCCTCTTGGGCTATTTTCCAAACTTCCATGCTCATTTGGTTGAGAGTTTGATGATTGCCGGAAAAATTGCGGGGTTTGAAGTTGGTCAAAACGAAAGAATGAAGAGTTTTACTCATCGTGACATTCAATAGTCGCATGTGGACCCCTACAATTTTCACAACAGCAAAGATTTTGCTGTTGAAGAATTATGCAAATCAGCGGGAATTGAAATCAAGGCTGTAATCCGGCTCTGGATAGATAAACGGCTTTTGAGGTGTACAGCAGTGACAATATTGAGTATCGTTCCCAAAAAAATACACTACAAGTTTGCTTAAGTGTGTGGGGTGGTGAAAGAGAAACTTGAGATTGAACAAAAGAGTACGGAGTTGAAAAAAAATCGATTGATTACCATTTCCATAAGTACAACTAAACAAACTCCATCAATGAGGAACGACGACAACCGCACTGTTGGCACGTGCACGAATAACAATAAGAGTTATCCGTCGGTTGTCCACACCCTACACATTCAAAACAGAGATAAGACTCCATCAGAATTAAACAAATAAGAGGGACAAGAAAAGAATTAAACGGTTAAGAGGAAAAAGAAGATTATTTTTTTTTTTTTTTTTTCGGATTTATTAACAACATAATTCACAATTGACCAAAATCAGATAAGAGAACTTAAGCCAAATAATCGATCTTACTTCACGGTAGCTCTCACAATGAAAAACGCACAGGTGAGCGGAGGAGTAGGAATAGCGCGAAGCTTATTTCTCCTTTTGGGTCGTAGTTCCTAGGAACAACCCTCCTTATACCCACTTTATAGTTTGTCAATCCTAATGAGGTTAGCCGTAAATATCGTAAGTGACACAGAAGGCCAATTTTTTAAATACTTTGGGTCGATTGGGAACTCAGTAGTTCAACCGGAACTTATATATGATAATACCTCAGTGGAGAATATATATTTGTATTTTACCAAATAGGAATTTAATTTTTTATGGAAAATTTTTTTTTATATTTTTGATTTTTTTTTTTTGGTTTTTTAATTTTTATATGATACGTACTAATAAAAAGAAAAGAAAAATATTTTTGTGTTTTTTAATATGATATATTAACAATAAGACAAGTTCAGATCACAGTCGGATAACAATCGTAGCAAATGCCTCCCCGGCAACGGCGCCAAAAATTGATTCGTCTGATAGCACACACTTATATAGCAACCCTAATACAGATCCTGACCGAATGCCCTTGACCAAGGCAAAAGGTCAAATTCCACAAAAGGATAAAATACACAAGATAGAATCAATTATAAAAAGATTCCGGAAGAAGATATTCCCCGGACCGTATAGTCCCAAAACCCCCGAAAGGCTGCAATGAAAGTAATCCTGGTTTTGATGAAAATTGAATGATGGAGAATAATTTGATAGATGGAACACTGAATATAATTACAACTAAAATTAATCTAAATAAAACCTAATTTAATCTACGGGAAACAGTTATAGGAAATAGGGATCTTAAAAACTACGGGAAACAAAATTAGTTATTGGAAAATCCTAAAATACAATTTATATTAAAAACGGGAAACAGAAATAGGAAATAGGGAAACCTAAATACTAAAAATTAAGAAAATAAATGCTAACTATAAATTAAAAATTAAAATTACATTATAATTACGTTAATTTGAAAAATAACGAAAAACAAGAATACAAACGGAAGGTCGTTTGAATGTAAAAAAACTGAAAAGAAACGGTAAAACGCAAACCCGTGTAAAATGGGTCCTATAGACTGAAATATTAAGAAAATAAGCCTACACTAAATTTTTAAATTTTTTCTAGACACAATGACAAAAAAATTTTATAACGAAATAAGAAAAATATTTTTTTAATATTTTTGATTTTTTTATGAAATTTTAAAGATTAAAAACTAATTAAAACTAAGAAAATAGAAAAAGACAAAAAAATAAAAGTTATAAAAATTCTGAAAAAAATAAAATTAAATAAAGAAAAAGTTAACAATTCTAAAAATATAAAAATGCCCAAAAGTTACTGTTTAAATAAAAAGTAATTAAACTAATTAATTTTAAACCTAATTTAATTAATTAAATTAAATAAAACTAACTAAAGTTAACTATAGGGACTAACAGTGAAAGGACATAAGGACTAACTGGGAAACAACAAACTAACAAGGGGGATTAACTCTGTTAACCATAAAAGATAAATTTACACTAATGTTCCACCTGATAGGACCACCGATATGCAGCTTAGTCCCAAAGTGCTTATTATCAAAAAAGCTATAAAAGCCAAATTTTGTTTTGAAGCTTATGGAGTCTTTTTTGTAAAAGCACTTATGCTTTTTACTCACTGAATAAGCTAGAAACTTAAGCTTTTGGACTGACAGAAGCTAAATAAGCTTATGGCTTATTTTTCTACCTTTTGGGTATTTAAGCTAACAAAATAAGCTAAAACTTATGGGAGACAGTTAATAGGGAGAGGGGAGTCCTAAATAAGCTAAGGTATCTAGAATAAGCCCTAAAATAAGCTGAAAAGTATTAGCTATAAATGAATAGTTTTAAAAGAAAACAGAAAAAGGGCTACTTAATCCTAAGAATAATCTAACTAAAATAAAGGGAGATAAGCTATAAAACCTTGGGAGCTTAAAGAACTAGTAATAAGCTACATATAAAAGCTAAAATAACTAAGAGCTTAATACAAAATAAGCTAGATAAAAGGGGTGAAATTAGGTGCTCAGCACCAGGGGAGATACAACAGTGAACAAGGGGTCCTTTTTAAGCTTATGCAATAAGCTTATAAAAGCTTTTTACCTAAAACCAATCACAAACAGATTAAAAGGGGTGGTCAATGAGCTTATTTTCAAAGTTTGAGAGCTTAGGGCTTAATTAAAACTGCTGATAATGGGGCTTAAAATTGAGGGATTTCAAAAATCATGCAAAGCTAAACTTTGACTTATATTGTCAAAGTAAAAGGGACAGCAACAAGGGGTTGGTAAATTGGCTAGAAACAACAACAACAAGCACAACAATAGTGTGCTTAAGCTGCATAAGCAGCTTGAGCCCTTGAGCTTAAATTGGCTTATTGAAAATTTGACAGAATACAAAAGGGGCACAAAAACTTATTTTTAAACTAAAAATGGTGATTTAAATGGCCTAATAAAGCCCACACACTCAAACCAAAGTGCGGACTGATGGTTTACAACCCATGATAACAACCCATTTGACCCAGTTTGACATAGTGCCAAACACACCCTTAATATATAAAAAGAACTTGTTACTGTTTTTTAGATGCAATTTAGACTGAGAAATTAGTATTAAGTGCCTTTGACAACTAACACACCCTTCATATAAAATTAGGTACAGAATTAAAGAACAATGGGGTGAGTTTAAAATTTCGACAATGGCAATTTCACAAACACTCTTTTCTTTTATAAAAAAAAACGAAAGTATTACAACAAAAACTTACAATAGACTGAGTACAACAATTATAAAGCAAGCTTAATTAAATTTTAAACTAAGAAAAGTAAAAAAAAAACAGGGGGGTAGGCATTGTAAAATTTTCATTGTCTCTTCTCTTTAAAGTAGAGTGCTCAAAACTTCTAGCTCTTGGGTTGTGTTTCTGTGAGTGTACAAAGCAATCCTAAGCAATCCTAGCCTTTCATTGGCCTTGTACACCATCTCACACCATTGATGGTTCTTATACACCATCTCAACCATTGATGGGGTCTCGGGTTGAGTGTTTTCCAAGTGGGAGGGGTAAATGGGGCAGGGTAAGGTGGGAAGAGGTGAGGGGATGTAGGAAAGTGTACTGGAGAGGTGGTTTGGGCTTGAAACCGTGGGGAAAGGTGGTTTGGGTTTTGGCGGGTACGGGGTATGTACAGGGGGTGGGTTGCAGGTTTAAATGAAAGTTTTGGGGATGGTGCAAAAACAGCCCCTCAACTCTTTCTCTCTTTTCATTTCCTTTAAGCCGATTTTTCAGTTATAAGTTAGTTTGGAAAGTGACCATTTCGGTCCCTCTGTTTTATAAAAAGAAAACAAAGAAGGTTTAGGGTAATGGCAAATCAGGTCCCTGTGGTTTATAACTAAAAGGGATAAAAGTGGTTTTGGAAAATTGCAATTTCAGCCCTTGTGTTTTATTAAACCATTTTTCTTTATAAAAAACTTTTAAACTTTGGCATTTTTGGCCCTTTTCTTTATTTTTATCATTTTTAATTATAAAACAAGGTTTTTAAAATTTACATTTTTGGTCCTTGAGTTTTATAAAAAGAGGATTGTGGGCTTTTGTTGGGCTTGGGTTTTTATTGGGCTTGTATTGGGCCCACTTGAGTGTGTCTGGGCCCAATAAGGTTTAGGCTTATGTTATTGGGCTTTTTAAGGCCCAATAAGGTTATGAAGTGGGTTTTGTGTGTACAATGGCTGAGATTGGCTGTAACTGGTCCTAGGATTGGGCCTTCAAAGTCTTTCCAACAGTCTTTGTCAATTGCACCAAATGGCTGTTGTAAATGATTGAGGCCCATTTTGGTCTACACAGTCTTCATAATTATACTATTGGGCTTTCCGGCCCCATCAGAAAGGTTAAGATTGAATCAACAGTATGCTTCATATTGACTCTGACTTTAGGGCATTTGAACTTTGAGCCTTGATTTGCACATCTTTTCCATTCCATGCTCAGTTTTGTCATTTTGGCTTGGTTTTTCTGTCATTTTGATATCATCCACTTCCTGCACAATACAAATGCAAAACAAACATATATTTGGCAGTTTTTGTCTGTTTTTGGTCATTTAAGCTCGTTTTTAGAGGTAAAAGATATGTGTAATTAAGCACTTATCAAGGCACAGTGGACTGGAAAAGCTACAAGCAAAGTACTACTGCAATGTCTGCTATAGAAGCTGAATACATAGTTGCGATGGAAGTTGTTTGGATTAGGAAGTTTATATCAGGACTTGGTATCGTACCAACAATAAACAAACCTATTAAAATGTTTTGCGATAATTTAGCCGCACTACATTTGGCTAACGAACCGGGGTTTAGAGGGGCGCCAGACACTACCATAGGAGATATCATTATGTTCGCGAGAGTATTGCACTGGGCGAAATAAAACTCCTTCAAGTTCACATAGATGACAATCTGGCTGATCCTTTTACGAAGGCTTTACCAAATGGAAAGCTTACTCAACATGCTAGGAGCATGGGACTTCGTTTAGCTAGTAGTTTCATGTAGATCTGTGTTTAGTATTTGGATAAGGATGTATTGAACAATTTTATTTTCATGATAATGAACTTGTATTTTTGTTTATTTTATATCTTAAATTGTATCCTATATTTGCATGTTTAATCCATGAATAAATATTTTAATTATTCTAAATTAACCGTTGTCAATTAACAATGTGGGGAATGTTGTTAAACTAAGACAATTCTGAGTGATTGGTGATATTGTAGATATAAGAACGAGTCCACCAAACTCACAAGATATCATAAGATGATATTAGATTCCCCAACTAACAGGAATCTTACTGATAGGATCGGCGTCATTTAAGTAAATTCTTGTAAGTGATTTTTATAAAATCCTTTAGACTTATTGAGATGCAAGTAGGTCTTGCATGTGTGGATTATCCTTCTTGATTGGTTCGGGTTATCCTGAATAAGGGTAGCTATTAAGGATTTTTTCATAAGTGATTAGAAGCATGTGAACGGTGATGGAACACTTGAAGTCAATAAAGAAATTAGTTCCCTTCAAAATGTTAAGAATGAAGCCACTAAGGGCCCCTCGTAGAATAATCAAATGTGTGTATGGCCGTACCCCGAAAACTCATGTAGATGTTGTCCTCATAGTTTTCGGTAACTTGTTAGTTTACATAGTACGAGAAACAGAATCGTTAAATAATGGAATCACTTAGATCCATATCTATTTTTTACACAAATCGAAAAAATGGATTGTAAATACCTAATCATTTATCCGTGATTTAAAAAACCAACTCGGAATATTATTTTTGGGAGCTTGACGTGTTGCAAGAACGCTTACCAATGTTATTATTGTTTATTTATACATATCCAAGTGGGAGCTGTTGCAATATGTCCCCACAAGTATAAATTAATATATTCCCGATTATTTTATTGGAGCCTACGGGGACGCACGCTTAATACTAAAACAATTAAAGAAAATATTAAATGTAAATATTTAGTTATAAGCATAACTTTATGTTAAATAGTTAAAGTAAATATTATAATGAGTTATTAATATGGCATATAAGGAAAAAGAAAGTAACAGTTTTCCTATTTAATTGGTCATAAACCCCTGTTAAGGAGGTGAGAGGGGTTTCCTTGCAAGCACAAGGAATTTAGCCTATAAATAGAGGTTAAGGGATTCATTGTTGAGAGACCTTGAAAAATAATAATCCTTAAATCTCTCTCCATCTCTTTGTTTTTTCGAACAACCAAAACTCAAAAGGGTTTTTTTCGATTCTTGGTGTTGGTTCGTTCCAAGGAAAACCACAAAGGTTTTCAATCGTTGATTTCCTACGAGAACATGTGGTTTTAGTTGCTTATCACCTACTAGTACTTAGCATACATAATTGTTTGCTAAAGAACGTATTGTGTGTGTTGAAGTAGAGGGATTATACTTTGATCCTAGTGGTTACGCGTGGCGTTATACATACGCGTATATTCAAGACGGTGTAACGTTTATTGCTAAAGCATGTTGCTAGACGCTTACCAATGTTATTTTGTTATTTATACATGTCCACGTGGGAGCTGTTGGAATATGTCCAAGTATAAATTAATATATGTCCGGATTATTCATTCGAGCTTACGGGGACGCACGCGTTAATACGTAAAACAATTAAAGAATATATTAAATGTAATATATTTATGTGATAAGCATAACTTATGTTAAATAGTTAATGTAAATATTTAATGAGTTATTAATATGGCATTTAAGGAAAAAGAAAGTAACGGTTTTCCTTTTAATTGGTCATAAACCCCTATTAAGGAGGTGAGAGGGTTTTCCTTACTAGATCTAGTAAGACCAACTAATGCAACAAACAACGTATGTATGTCCCGCTAAAATCTTTTGAAAATGTGATCGTTGAAAATGGTTATAGTCTAGGTAAGATATGCAACCTAGTTCTTTATAACCTTGGCTCTGATTACCAATGTGTAACACCCCCAAAAATGGGTCGCAGTGGAATATGTTTCCAGGAGCGTTACTTCATAATACCATTGCTCAAGTCATGAGAGAACGACCTCTAACTGTGTCGTTTGAAAAGAAATCTTGAATTATTTAGACTCCAATGCACATCACATAAGCCAAGCATCTAATTCACCTGAGAAAAACATGCTTAAAAAGTGTCAACATAAAGTTGGTGAGTTCATAGGTTTGTTTAAGTATAAATGTTGAACCAAAGTTCGTAAAGTATGTATGATCGTTCCAATCCTTATATGTTTCTCAAAAATGTATGTATAAATGTTGGAAATCGAAGAGTTGTAAAGTATGCATGACCATTTAAATCCCCAAATAGTCACCAAAACGTATGTATGAATGTTATAAACCAAAGAGTTGTAAAGCATGCATGACCATTTCAATCCCCAAATAGTCACAAAAACGTATGTATAGTTGGACCCCCATTGTTCAAAGTATGTATTGCCACTTTATTCAAGGCAACGTAAATATTCCTGTGTGTATAAAACAATGATTACGATTACTCTAAGTTCATGAAACTGCTGCGTAGACTCATATATATGCCACTTTATTCAAGGCACCGTAATTGTTCGTGTTCATGTAAATGTTGTGCTTTGACATGCTATAACGTTCGTTTGCCCGGTGATAGCTAATTACCCGAACGGGGTTGTCACACCCGAATAGATCTATTTCATAACATTCACGCTTACCCTCCAAGTAATTCACAGTTCAATCCGCTTAAGCTTATCCGTAATCATTTGGGTTCAAAAATAAAGTGAAACAAGCAGTGTATTTCGTCCCAAAATAAGTAATTGAGTATGTAGACCAGTTTGTAAAACGAATTGTAAATGCACATGTAATAAATTCAAACCCGTCATGTAAATGAAGTTGGTAACAAGCATGTTCTCACCCCAAAAGTTGTAAAGTATATGCAAAACAAGTAAAACGTGGGGCTATAAACTCACCTTGTGTGAATGAATAATCCAAGTATAACAGAAAATGCGTCACGGTAATGACCGAATGCAACCTAATTAAATATAGGTCGTATAAGTACTAAGCACTTTGATTAACTAATGCCATATACAATTCTATATAGCTACATCACCATCTAATTGCATTTGTGAAATCATATTTATAAAGTAAAAACGTTTATAAATACCACGTTAGTAAAAACGACGTAACTTTCTCGTTTTAAGCCCGTTTTGTACGTTCTTTACGTCCACGCTTTCGTATTAAGACGATGTATCAAAATATGACATTTTTATATTTCTAACCCTCTGATGAACAGTACTTTTTACTGTTCATGGACTTTTATAAAATTAGTCGTCGTAAACCCGTAAATGTCGTATTTTATTCGTTTTAGCTCCGATTTTAGTGATTCTTTCGAGCACGTCTTCGTAATTAAAAGTTCTATCAACATATGATATTTTTCAAAAATATGTATCTGAGATGAATAGTGATTTTTACTGTTCATAGTTTATAAAATTATTTTTATAAACTTTATTTATCGTAAACTTGCGAAATTCATAATTCCTTCGTTATTGATCCAAAAATTATGATTCTTAATGTTTTGGAATCCTAAAAATAAGTACTATCTGAGAAAAATAACCATTTTTATATATCAGAAGTTAAGAGTGAATGGTTTTTATAAAATTTCTTTTATAAACCCGTTTATTATCGCGTAACTTGTAAATGCCGTATCTCCTTCGTTATAAATCCGTTTTTCGAGTTCTTTATATGCCTACGATCCTTGTAACATGTAGTATTTTATAAAATAATAAAATAAATAGGTTAAAATTCGAATTTGATCAGACCCTTTGAGGTTTTTGGTTAAAAACATGTTTAAACTTGATTTTGTAACTTTCTAGTTTAGTACACTTGTTACAAGTCCATTACAACCCTTAATATCACATGTCTTACATACTTAAGGTCCTTAGTCCATCATTTATCCAAGAATCACAAGATCCATAAGTCTACATACTTATTTGTTCATAAACTTTAATAAGTATACTTTTTATGTAACTTGTTTATATACACTTTTTATATATAAACCACACTTGTACAATACTTATACTTCCATTCCAACATGATATTAACATCCATATAACATATGTAAAAGTATACCAAATCATAATCAAGTGTAAAAATCCATTTTATAAGTAAATAAGTTTCCTAGATGGTGATTAACTATATAACCATTATATACATATAAAATCATGAATGTAAAGAGATTAGGGTTTTTAGATAACCTTAATATGATGTGTGATGATGAACAACAAGATCTAAACCCTAGTTTAGATGATAAACCCAAGCTTCTAATACAATGAAAACCCCAATTCCTATGAAACCCTAATCTTGTATTTTTCTTGCTTAACCCTTGTAAATGCTTAACCAAGCTTCCAAACCTTCTTTTATCACCTTAAATATGATCTTAGTTTACTTGTATACTTGGTAAAATAAATTGTGTGAATTATTTGAGGGTTTAGGAGTTTGGCCGTGGGTTTGGGAGATAAAAGGAGAGAAAAGAGTAAAGTTTTCTTGTAAAATGAGTTGTGTGAAGTTTACTTGCATAGTATGGCTTTTATAGCAAGTCTTAACTAGCTAATGGTTACATTAACTTAACCATGGTTAGATATTGAATGACCATTGTGTAAGAAACTTATGGGAGGGGGAGTAGGCTCAAGAGTTAGAAGATTGTAAGACTAGTTGGTAGGAAATTGCTTGTTGAAGTTTATAACATGTGTTACATTACAAAGTCAAATTTGATAAATATCTCTTGTGTTTCATCTATATATATCCGGCCACATACATGTACATATAAGGAAATTTTATAACTTTTGAATATTGGGTATAATTATGGGTATTTGGTTGAGTATACATAGGTATTGGTGCTTCCGGGTATGCCTAAATGTATTTAATTGCGAAACGTAAACACTTTACGTGACCAATAAAAATAAAATTTAATAAGTTGATTATTACTTTCGTAAAAATAATATATTGCTTGTTTGACGTAAACCTTTAATTGCTAGATGGCCGTTTACGTTAAATGATAATTTTTAGCTTACGCGATTTAACTTAACGATACTAAATCAAAAGCAAAACCGTACAAGACTAAAAATAAATAGTGAAATAAATGACGTCGTACAATGACCTAAAATACAGATTGTTACACTTTAAGTTAGAGTTTTTCCTTCCAGCTTCTTTACTCCATCTCATGCACGCTTATGTGCCCGTGTGTGAGCCATTCTTCTATCATCGCATCTCGGAAATATTCAGGTCCTAAGTTTAAGACCCCCTTATAGAAACTCTTGAGCTTTTGGTATGAGTGATAGATTCCATTCATCATATCTTCCTTACTTACCTTTAGTAATGGCAGTATCTTGTTGCATTGTTCATTAGTGTGGTGTTTAAACCTCGGATGTGACCGCACCATTTGGTAAGTAACTTCATCATTACCATTGTGAATGGTAATCATTCCTTAGAACCATTTTGCATTAATACCAACTTCTCTCAAAAATGGTTTCCCAAAAATAACCTCGCCCATTTCTTCATCACGATAAGCATCCATATCTTCTAAAAGTGCAAAATCTGTTAAGATAGAAAAAGTTCCAACAAAGATAGGTATGTTCATTAAGGCTCAAACTACATTGTTTCCCTTGTATTCCAATTTGTCCTTCCTTATAGAATTATAAAACTTTTTGGACATCACATTTACGTACAAGATAGGAAAAAAATTAGCATGTAAAAATTCAAAACCTATCATGCAAGAGAACTTTAAGTTGAGGGCACAATCAATACGGATCTTCTTATCGTGGTCACAATCACTAGGATATCTAAAAATTTTGCTAACCATTCTAGCATCATTACTAGCTATAAATTCATCAATTACTTTACCTTCCTCAATGGTGGGCATTAAATCATCAATTTGATATCTCCTAAGTTCTAATGGTACATTAAGATCGTTTGGTTCTATATAATCCTCAAAGAAAGGGTCTAATGATCTATTCAACACCAAAGTCTCTCTCATTAGCCTAACTTCTAAATCAAGTTCCATTCTTTCTCTTAAGCTTAGCATGTAGACCTTCTTAATTAAACTACTAGCAGGTTTAACACTTATGAAAATTATTTTCTCTCCCCAACCCTCAAAGTTATCTTTCTTTAGAAAACATCAATCTTAGCATGGGCGGTAGAAAAAAATGGTCTTCTAAGGATAAAGGGTACATTGATATCCTCGGGCATATCAAGAATTATAAAATCTACAGGGAAAACAAATTTACCAATACCTACTAGTACATTTTCAGCAATTCCTTTTGGATATTTCACGGTCTTATCTACTAATTCAACTGTCAACTTATTGTGAGCTAATTCGCCTAAACCTAAGTTAAGGTAGGTCGAGAGAGGCATGACACTTATGCTAGCTCCTAAGTTAGCAAAGGCATTATTAAAGCAAACATTATTAATATAGCAAGGTAAAGTGAAACTCCATGGGTCTTTCTCCTTTCGGGGTATGGATTTATCAATATGTGAAGCTCCATATGAGTAAGCTTCCGAAAATTGCAGTCTATATGATCCCTTGTTATCTTCACTATAATCATTCAAATGACTTAGAAATAGGATTGTCATTTGTTTCGTCTTGTACATCAGTGTACTGTTCTGTCTAGTAGATACGGTGTATTGGTGTGATCTAATATGGTGTATCGAGCTTGCATCAGCTTCAACAATAGTCGAGATTGACTTGACATGGTCTTTTGGGGTTAGTTTCAGTAGAGCTCGATAAACTTCCAAATCCTCTTTCTTGTAGTACCTTGCTTATTTTCCCGATTTAGATCTCCAACGTTTTAATTGATGCTCCTTGGTTCCTTATGACAGCATCCATTGAAGCTTGGATCTCTTTGATCAAATTGGAGTTTACCTCATGTCTTTTTTCTAATTCCCCTATAAATTTTCTTTGAGTTTCTTCCATAGATTGCCTTCGTTCTTGGTACGAAGGATTTGCATTGTTCCTTTGGTAGAATCCTAAAGTAGTCGCTCTATATCCCCCTCCTTGAAAAGGTGCACTAAATTGAGTGTAGTAAGCTACTTTGAGGGTTTTCCCTTCTTCTTTGAGTGGGCAATATTTGGTGTAGTGGGGACCTTTACATTATTCACATCTTACTTGAGCAGCATAAACTTTTTCATTCACTTTCTGGATTTCTCTTCCAAGATTGTTGAGTTGTGCTTGTATGGCTGCTAATCCTTCAGAAGTTTCAGTACTTCTGGTCCTAGATGTTCCATTATGCCATTTTTGAGAGTATTCAACCATTTCTTAGATAGCTATTTTCACATCAGCAACAGTCTTTGATGGTATGGCTCCTCTTGAATCAAGAATTTGCCTAGTTGGAACATCTAATCCATTATAGAACAAGACTACCTCCTGCATCTCTGTTAAATAGTGTTGAGGACACTTCATCAAGAGTTCTTTAAATTGCTCTCAAGCATGATAGAGGTTTTCATCTAGTTCTTGCTAAAAGTTGTTGATCTCCTCCATTTTCCTTGCAATACGAGATGGTGGGTAATATTTGCTTAGAAACTTTGTCTTCAAATCTTCCTAAGTTGTAATCAAACCAGATGGTTTGTTTCTTAGCCAATGACTTGCGGCTCCAGTTAAGGACATATGGAAGGCTCTAAGCATCACTTGGTTTATAGTTATTTTAGGGATGTGAAATAAATCCATAATCTCAAGAACTTTCTCAATATGTTTGTTTGCATCTTCATGATCTGAACCGCTGAAAGTGTTGGTACGTAGTTCTTTGAGAAATTGGCCTTTTTGTTCAAAATTATCCTTGTCCTCGATCATAGGCCTAGCAACTCCCGATTCATAGTCGGCTTGAGTTTTGCTCATGTATTGTTCCATAGTTTCCGCCATTGTTTTCGCAACTTCTTCCTTCGAATATTCTTCTTGGTCAGAAAATAGATCAAAATCAGGTGATCTCGATTCGTCAAGACTTAGAGTATTGAAGTGCTTCCTAGATGATCGAAATTCTCATTCTGGATCCTTGAAAGGTGTAAATAATTCCTTAGTCAAACTTCTGGTCATGCAATACCCGAAACAAGGGATAAACAATCAGTAGGGTGGGATCAGGAGAAAGAAAACACAGATATACGGAAATTAAATGTGAAAAACTAGATTTGTTACTGTATCAGATAGTTAATACGTCGTATTCAATGGAACTGAATACGCCATATTAATCTTTTTGAATGAATACGATGTATTGGATAGAAAGTTAGATACGTCGTATCCAATGAAAGTGGATACGCCGTATCGGGTTATTGACCAGAATAGAGTATTATGAAAAACAACTAAATACGCAAACAATTAAACACATAAATATACAAGCAAACAATTAAATACAATTATACAGAATATACAAAATTATACACTAATCTAAATTATACTAATCCTAAGGGTTAGATCTAATCTAATGTTAAAAACTAAAATATTAAATAAAAATCAAGATTAAATTTTCAATCCCTGGCAGCGGTGCCAAAAACTTGATAATTACTAAAATTCTCAAATACAAACGATTAAGTAACAATTCTTTGCAATAATTATACAAAATGGGTTATTTACATGGGATAAATGATGCTATAAAAGTGACGTTATTTGATGTCATCATTGATCTTCAAGTTACTGCAGTCATTGCTCCAAAACCTGTTGTTTCAACGGGTTCACCTTCCTCAACTTTAATTGGCAAGATGTGCATACTCAAGTAACTCCCTCACAAACTGAAGACTAAGAAACACCATCTCTAGTATTCTGTCTTGCGGTGTTGTCTGTCAGAGTGACATTGCTATTAAAGTTGCTACTGGATAATAATCCTATGTTGACCTTTTCTTAGATTCTAGAACCTAGTTCTGGGAGGAATCTCTACTTAGGTTGTTGGGATCCATTTGTTTGATGGTGTTGGGTTGGTTTGAATATAAATCTATCTTCGTTTAAGCTCCAGAATGCGTGCCTTTTAGTTAACTTTCACCAAGTACTCCATAATTACTAAAATTCTCAAATACAAACGATTAAGTAACAATTCTTTGCAATAATTATACAAAATGGGTTATTTACATGGGATAAATGATGCTATAAAAGTGACGTTATTTGATGTCATCATTGATCTTCAAGTTACTGCAGTCATTGCTCCAAAACCTGTTGTTTCAACGGGTTCACCTTCCTCAACTTTAATTGATCAAGATGCACCATCTACAAGTACCTCACAAACAAATCAAGAAACACTATCTCTAGTCATTTCTCTCGGTGTTGAAGAAGCTGACCATGATATTAAAGTTGCATACATGGATAATAATCCCTATGTTGATTTTCTAATTCTAGAACCTAGTTCTGAAGAATCCTCTACTTAGATTGTTTTTCTAAACAATGTACACTCAATCAATCAACCACCCGAACACATCAACAAATGGACCAAAGATCACCCGATTGATAATGTGATTGGGGATCCTTCTAGACCGGTTTCCACTCGACATCAACTACAAGATGAAGCCCTATTCTACTATTTTGATGCTTTCCTTTCTTCTGTTGAACCCAAGAGTTATAAAGAAGCATTAACGAAATCCTGTTGGATTGAAGCCATGCAAGAAGAACTTAATGAGTTAAAATGTCTTGATGTTTGGGAGTTGGTACCTCGTCCAGATTGTGTGAGTGATTATTACCTTGAAGTGGATATACAAGGTGAAATTAGATGAACTGGGAGGTGTATTGAAAATTAAGGCTCGTTTGGTAGCGAGGGGATATCGTCAAGAAGAAAGGATAGACTTTGAAGAATATTTTGCTCCAGTTGCTCGACTCGAGGTCATCCGTATTTTTATTGCATTCGCTGCTCATATGAACATGGTCGTCTACCAAATGGATGTGAAGATCACGTTTTTGAATGGCATACTACGTAAGGAGGTCGACGTTAGTCAACCAGACGGGTTTGTAGATACCGAAAATCCCAACCATGTGTACAAGCTTAAGAAAGCCCTTTATAGTTTGAAGCAAGCTCTATGAGCTTGGTATGATTTGCTCTCATCTTTTCTACTCTCCTAGAAGTTCTCAAAAGGCACCGTTGATCCTACATTATTCATCAGGATAGAAGGCAAAGACATATTACTGGTACAAATTTATGTCTATGATATTATGTTTGCCTCCACTAAACCAGATCTTTGTGAATTATTTTCTAAAATCATGTGTTCAAAATTTAAAATATCAATGAGAGGCAAACGATCATTTATCTAAGGACTTTAGATTTTCAGAGTCCTATAGGCATCTTTTTAAACCAATCCAAATATGCTCTTGAATCACTTAAAAAGTATGGTATGTAAACCTATGACCCAGTGGATACTCCAATGGTAGAGAAATCCAAACTGGATGAAGATCCACAAGGGATAGCCGTTGATCCTACACGTTATCGTTGAATGATTGGCACCCTTATGTATCTCACATCCAGTAGACAAGAGCTTGTATTTGCTTTGTGCATGTGTGCCCGGTATCAGGCAAAGCCTACCGAAAAGCACTTACATGCGGTTAAGCAAATATTTCAATACCTAAGAGGAACCATAAATATGGGTCTGTAGTATTTGAAGGATTCTTGCTTTGCTCTAACATCTTGTACAAATGTTGACCATGCAGGTTGCCAAGATACCAAAAAAAGTACATTTAGAAGTATACAGCTATTAGGTGATAGATTGGTGAGCTGGTCATCAAAGAAACAAAAGTGCACTGCCATATCCAGTACATAAGCTGAATACATTGCCTTGTCAGGATGTTGTGCTCAAATACTTTGGATGAGATCATAATTAACTGACTATGGCCTTGTGTTCAACAAAATACCTTTTTAATGTGATAACAAAATTGCAATTGCTTTATGTTGCAACAAAGTCCAACACTCCTGATCCAAGCATATAGACATCATATATCACTTTATCAAGGAGTAAGTGGAAAACAGGGTGGTTGAGCTATATTTTGTCAGAACAGGGTATTAGTTGGCAGACATTTTCACTAAGCCTTTAGCACGAGAACTACTTGAATTTCTCATCAACAAGCTTTGTATGAGAAGTATGTCTCCTGAGAATTTGCTAAAGCTGGCGGATGAAGAGGAAGAGTAATGGTGGTAAACTCTTCACATATCCTCTGTATCATATGTATATAAGAAAGTCAAAAAAACCTAAAAAGATTTTTCATTTAAATAAACTTTTCAAAAAGAAAATACAAAATTAAAAAATTAGAAAATATAAAAATATGGTGTTCATGACATGTCTTCTGAAAATCAATAACATTTACGGCCTTAGAAATGCCATTCAATAATGATACGAGGCTGTAAATGAAGTTCAAGCAGAAGTTCAAAATGTTTTCAAAACATGTCATATGGCTTGCTATTATTTCAGATAGCAACCCGATCTTCAACTTAAAGGCAAATATTTCGTCAAAAAGAAAACTTGACCTCTCAACAAGAATTAATTTTCTCGGGCATGGTCTACTTTATGACCATGCAAAGACTTGTGTTTACTTTGCCACATAACCCGTGCTTTCTATCCAAATAAGTGTACATGTCAGTGCATTTATTTGTCAAAATAAAAGAAATCTTATTTTTTATGGTGTCATTTTTGAAACAAAATAATCATCTTAGTAATTTATTAAAAAATGATTTTTCAAGACATTTGACCAATCAAACAACGACTACATCTCTTAAAATAGAAAACAGGTTATTGTTTTAAGGGGAGACAATGTCAAATAATCTTCTTCAAAAACATCATGTGATAAAAGGACAAAAGGTTTTTTAACAATAACGAAATAATATTTAACGGGAAGTTAATTCATTTTAACTTTGTTGTGCTTAATATGTTATGTGTTTATGGCTTTAGGGATTAGATAGAAAAACTTAAGGCTTAGTCTAGTTTAATAAACTATTAGGGACTATTTGTGCCAATAGTGAATCTAGTATTAACCTTAGGAAAGTTATTAAAAGAAAATGCAAAGGGATATAAACTTGGGGGGGAATTTGTGTCAAAAAAATCAAAAGATTTTAAATAAACAAACACCCCACCCGTTTCTTTCATAACACACGAAACAAACACACCTATTTTCTCCATTGTTGAACTTGAAAAATTCAAGAACCTTCAAATATGTGCTTTTCAATCATTAAGGAAAGCTATAAATGTGTTCACTACATCTTAAGCTACTCATAATAAAATGGAATTAGTGTAAATCATGTGTTTTGGCTCGAAAACCTTAAAACTTGGTCTAGGGTTCTTCAAAATCAAAAGTGGTCTAAAACCTAAATTGATTGAAGGGTTTTGATGGGTAAGGGTTGTAGAACTCTTGTGTATAACAATTTTTCATAGGGTACTCACATGATTGAGATATGCTTGATTTTTTGCTCAAAAATTTAGGTAAATGGAAGAACATGAAAAATGTTAATGGGTTTATGTTTATTTGGTGTTAGAATGCTATCTTGAATGCATTAGAGCAAGAATATCCATGGTTTGAACAAAATCTTGTGAGTTTGGGTAAAACATGTGACATTTACTCATTTTATACTATAAGTGAAATTTTTTGTGGTTGATTTACGTTATAACTACTAGATATGATGCTTGTGTATGATTTGGTTCATGTTTGTGTATTAAGGTTGCTTAGAATTTGAAATCTATGATAGTATGAATTTTAAGGCGGCTGTTTATACATATCTTATATAAGGGGGTGATTTATACACCTCATTTATAAGGTGGTGTTTTATACGTTCTATATAGGGCGCGATTTATACGTGTTCTATACAGGGGGTGATTTATACATTTGTCACAAGGGGCGATTTATACACTAATTAAAAGGAGGCAATTTATACACATTGTAGTCAATGGGGTGATTTATATACAGAAGTATAAAGGGTGATTAATACCTAAAAGTTTTTAGTATATAACTTATTTTAGGTTAATTCTACTTTATATCGTATGTAAGTTGCAAAATTAAATGTGTTTGACCAATTGTTAGTTTGTTGACCCTTTAAGTTGACTTTCTGATTAATGTCCTTCATCTTGTACTTTGACTGAATGCCTGATAAAAATGTGTTAAATCTGTCTAGTTAATGACTATAAACTGCTTCTTTAAGTCTATCCCCATGAATCAAATTGATTAGTCAGTAATATATAAATATGTTTGTATATAAACTGTTTTGGAAAATTCTTAGTAGAAACATGAATTCGGTTGCCGCTCAACAAGTTGCTCTTGACAATGCTTTGGTTGCTCCTGAGAAACAACTCAAGATTAAAAAATGCAACATGAGAATTGAGTTCAACGAGCCACAAAGAGAACCCACATTTCAAGTCACTTTGGATGTTCTTAAACTCTCTCCTTGCAATCCCGCTTTCCTGGTCACTACTAAAGTTGCTGAAATATATATGCATCAATTCTGGAACACCATCATAAAGATCAAAGATACAGATGCATACCAGTTCAATTTGGATAATTAAAAGTTTTGAATTGACACTGAAGTATTTCATGAGATCCTCCAGATCTGTCCCAAATTCCCTAACTAAGATTTTGTTGAACCTACCTCCGATGAAGAAATGGTTCCATTTATTAAGGATCTCGGGTACACTGGCAAGTGTGATATGCTCTTTGAGATCCTTACATATCAAATGCACCTGCCCTGGAGAACATTTGCTGCTGTCATCAATAGGTGCATCTTTAGGAAGTCCACAGGTTTTGATAGGCAATGTCCTACAAGAATATGTTTACTTTGTTTCTTTACTGTAGGAAGATTTTATGTTTCAAGCAGACAATAGAGATATAAGTTCCACATGTAAAGAGAACTTGCCCTACCCAAGATTCACTAAAGTTATCATCAATCATTTCATCTTTAAAGATAAAACCATCTCTATGAGGAACAGTATAAATCTATATACAATCTGAGATAATAGCTTGTTGGGTACATTGAAATATGTCTCCAAAGCAGAAGATTATCATAAGTATGGAGCTTTGATTCCTGAACAGATGATCAATCATGCAATTTAAGATTCTAAAGAATATAAGATTTATCTTGCCTTTACTACTGGAGAAGCTACTCCCAAGAAAGAAAAGAAGTTTAAGAAAATTGCTTCACCTTCAAAAAAATAGACTCTTATCTTAGATGAAGAACCTATAAAGAAGCCTAAGCGGGCTAAGCATCCTGAACCTGCTAAGAAGTCTGCACATGCTAAGAAAGATGTTTCTTCAAAGAAGCTTTCAAGAAAATAGTCAACTGGTGTACAAATCAGAGACACTCGTAGTGTGTTTGTGTTGAAGAAGAAGGCACCAGCAACCATTAATAGAATCAAATACATTGATTTGCTATATGAGGCTGCTTAACTAGAAGATGCTCAAATAAACAAAGTTCTTAAACATAGCAAAATGGAAACTCATTCTCATCAAGCAAGTGGCTTAGGTGATGGAGTTGGTTCTCAACCAAAGGTTCTTAATGAGCTTCAAGACAAGACAACTGGTATAAATGAAGGAACTGGTACTATACTAAGGGTTCTCGATGTGCCTAAAGATCAATCTGAAAGTGAAAACGAGTCTTGGGGAGAAAGTGGAGATGATGATGATAGTAATGATGATGATGTCAGTGACGATGATGGTAATGAAGATGATAGTGATAACGATGGTGGTGATAATGACACTGAGACTGAAAGGACTAAATCTGATGAAGATGAGAATCCTAGTCTTAATCAGAACAATGATGATATAGAAGAAGAATATGAAGATGAGTATGTGCATACTCCATAAAGCTATGAATCTACTGATGATGAAAACAAACATGTGGATGAAGAAGAGTATGATCACATTGATAAGGAATTGTATAAAGATGTGAAGGTGAAGTTAAAAGATGTAGAGCATGGAGAAGAAGGGAAAGGAGATGCAAAGATGACTGATGGTGGTCATGATGATGTTACTCAAGAGACTACATATGATCAAGTCGAGGATGATGCACATGTAACACTCACAACTGCTCATGTCTCACAAAAAACTAAAGTTCCACTACAAAGTTTTTCTGTCTCATCCGACTTTACCACTTAATTTTCTAAACTTGGATAACGTTCCATGAGCTGACAATGAAATCATTTCTAGTGTTGCTAAACAAGGTCTGCAAGGCTGATTAATCGCCGATTACGAGCTACAAGCCCACCAACCTTGTCGATTATGTAACATGGTCAAACAAATAGGTCAACCATGGTCAACGACGATCAACGGTGGTCAAACTTGCCAAAAACCTTTCGATCTTGCTAGAAGTACCTAAAACTCATCGTAAGCTTGTTTTGACCACTTATAGTAACTGTTTAAATCTATTACAAGTTTTATTAGAAAAAAGTTGTGCCAATAATATCAAAAACTTACCGAAAATACACAAAACTTACCAGAAATACACAAATTTTGATAGAAATGCTTATTCGATTAATCGCTAATTAATCCCGCCTTGACCGATTACAAGCTACAAGGTGGTCGACCGCCCGGCTAAAGATTTACGATTTTTGCAACCTTGGTCATTTCCATGATGAATGTCGATGTTCATCATGAAGAACCAAGTAATCAGACTCCCTCACTTCTCACCATACCTGTAACGGTAATCCATGAAACCTCAACAGCTGCTGCAATAACCATTCCACCACCTATTCCTCCATTCATTCCTCCTCCACATCAATCAACACTAACTCCCACACCAACACCTATACCAACTACAACCATAATCCTTTTACTTCAGAATTTTCATCCTTATTTAAATTCAATCAAAGAGTTTCTAACTTAGAAAACGGGCTGTCTGAACTCAAACAAGCTAACCAATCTGCTCAACTCCTCGCAACTATAAAATCACAAATTCCTGCAATGGTGGATTCCCATCTTGGCACAAGACTTGAATATTTTATTCAAAAGGCTCTTCGGTCATACACTATAGAATTTCAGAAGGAAGCTCAGGCTTAGAAGAAGAGACACATAGATGTCATTGAGAAATCAGTGAAAGATATCGTTAATGATGAAGTCAAGAATTAAATACCTCAGATTCTACCAAAGGCAGTGTCTGACTTCGCGACTCTTGTGATAAAAGCACCATCACTGAATCACTCGTAGATGTTGTTCCTTAAATCTTCATCTCTGCCTTAATCTACATAAGAGGCTGCAACGTCACTAAAAGAGTTTGAGTTAGAGAAAATCCTGATTAACAAGATGGAAAAGAGTTAGTCGAATCTTACAGTTGATGAACACAAGGTACTCTGCAAAGCATTGGTAAATTCTTACAATGTTGACAAGGATCTCTTCCTGGTATATGGTAAAGTTGTATCATTGAAAATAGGCCGTAAAGATAAGGATAAAGATGAAGACGCTTATAACACCTCGTGTTTTAGGTCATTGTATGACATTATGTAATTCACAATTTATTTTTAGGGTTTTACGCGTTTACT